>MEHQ01002655.1:0-28100 GCA_008828725.1 Saccharina japonica | reverse complement strand
AGTAGTAGTAGTAGTAGTAGTAGTAGTAGTAGTAGTAGTAGTAGTAGTAGTAGTGGTAGTAGTAGTAGTAGTAGTAGTAGTAGTAGTAGTAGTAGTAGTAGTAGTAGTAGTAGTAGTAGTAGTAGTAGTAGTAGTAGTTGTAGTAGTAGTAGTAGTAGTAGTAGTAGTTGTAGTAGTACTGTAGTAACAGTAGTAGTATTAATAGTAGTCGTAGTAGTAGTAGTAGTAGTAGTAGTAGTAGTAGTACGTAGTTACAGTAGTAGTAGTAGTCGTAGTAGCAGTAGTAGTAGTAGTTAGTAGTAGCTGTAGTAGTAGCAGTCGTAGTAGCAGTAGTAGTAGTAGTAGTTAGTAGTAGCTGTAGTAGTAGCACAGTAGTAGTAGTAATAGTAGAGAGTCTATTATCATCCTGCTGCAATGATGTGTACGACTGGAACTCTTAATAACCCTTACAGGACTGGAGTCCCGTTTTGGGGACAAATTACTTTAATATATAATTCGACTGGTTTGTCCCCCAAAAGGGACTGCAGTCCTAAAAGGGCGACGATGTCTTGTTTTTTGTTTTTGTCCCCATCGCCCCATCGTGAAATTAAATGGAAAGTTTCAGCGCACGTACACACACATTGCAGATAAAATTTAAATTGGATCGTATTCTCCTTGTGTTCGCCTGTTGACCGACCGTTGTTTTCCACTTACTTATTATTCGATACAATGGTTGTGATACACCCTGCTGCTGTGTACGAGACGACGATACATTATTATCATAACTACAACCCTGACCCTAACGCGAAGCCAATCAGAACTAGAGATGGGCACCGGATAGAGAAAAAACCGGTTCACCGCGGTTTTTGGAAACCCATCAGGCGTGTGTGATTAGTCGGTTTTTCGAAATAAAAACTGGCGGTTTTCGAGGTCCGGTTATTAACCGGTTAACCGGTTAAACCGGATAAAAACACCGGTTAAACCGGTTAACCGGTTAAACCGGAAAACCGGATAACCCATTTCCACTACAACGTGCCAGTGAACGTGACAACGTCAACGCTGGTTGATCCGACGTCTATTATTGCACCTACTCTAGAACGTATCAACTACTACTGCAGCCTGCAGCAATGAAAAAGGCGACCATACATACGTGGGCGTGGGGAGAGGGAGGGTGGTAGCCTGAAAGTCGGTGGATCCACTCGGCACAACCCCCTCCCCTCTCCCCGCACACCCAACACTACCCAACACTCGCACACACCAAACACACACCGCCCATCTCTGCTCGCAAGTCCAACACATCACCACTCCAACATGAGCCAAGAGTAGAGATGGGCACCGGATAGAAAAAAAAAACGGTTCACTGCGGTTCTTGGAAACCCAGCAGGCGTGCGTGATTACTCGGTTTTTCAAAACAACAACTGGCAGTTTTAGAGGTCCGGTTAACCGGAAGCCTTGTTCACAGCTATTAATAGGTTATTTTCCCCTTGTACACCCCTTCTACCCACCGGCTCGTGCCTTCGTTTACAGTATGCGGGTCAGGAAGTTAATATTTTGCAGAAAAGGTTTAAGTCGTGTCAGGTAGACTAACGAGCAGGGCGACTGTTGCTTGTACTCGTCGCACGACGCTATAACCCTGATGATGGTGATTTGTGCAGTTTCGGGAGCATGCAGCGTGCGGGTCTGGTTGTAGTGGTTCCGCTGACAATCGACTTGGCGCTTTTCCAAGTAATAGTTAAAGTAACAGGTAATATGTATCTGGTTGATCAACATCATTATTCCATCTCGAAGAGGCACAGTTGCGAACATAAGCAATATCGACACAGCAAGAAGAACTTTACCAAGGAGAAGCGTGCCCTGGCCAGCATCGACATTTCTGTGTCCTCTGATAAGGGTCTTACCTTCACACTTACTTGGGGAGTGCGCAACAAGGGTGCAAATCAAATAAAACCACCTATGGTTTTCAATGTTACGGATGCTTTACCGCATCAAAACCGGTTAAACCGGTTTTCGGTTATTAACCGGTTAAAACCGGTTGAAAAAAACGGTTAAACCGGTTCTTTACTTTTGAGAATAACGCCTCCTATCCGGTTTTCGGTTTTTCGAATATGCCATCCGGTGCCCATCTCTAATCAGAACACAACCAACCCTATAGCCCTGACCGTAAGCCAATCAAATCAGGCCAAATCCCGAAAAAGTGGGAAGCTCTACTGACTGTGCCTTCTCCCTAAAACATGGACGGGCGTTTTTGCTTGAGCGGGAACATAAACGAACCGAACCCCCCCAAAACATTCGGCGGTTTCGTATAAAATACAAAACCGTAAACTCGATAGTATAATATCCTCCGCACACGAAGCGAGAGAGTGCTGTACGTCTCGTACGGACACAACAACAGAAGAAGGCCACAGGCTCAACAATCCTCATCAATTCCCGGATTGGCAGCAGAGAAGACACAGGTCAGTTTATCCACACGCTGAGGGGTCAAGACGAGCGAGTGCGACGTAATTGTCTCAATGCATCGACCCCGCGTGTGAACTCAGTTCAGACTACATGGCTCTGCTCATGTGCTTGGCTCGACATTGGCTCAACAGGTGCGTTCTGCATCCTGAATTCCGTATGTTTTCGGGTTCCGCCAGCGCTACTGCTACGTACAGTTAGTACTCACAGTACTGCGGCGAGCAGAAGCACTGCTAACTGTATGCTTCGTTTGTTCGGATGCCATCGAAGGCTCATGAACCCTCAGCCTCAGCCATGGCAGCCTAGGGTCCAATCAATACCCGACACGTGTGCTAGTGGGTCGTCTGCTGTAGACGCATCTATCTCGTCCGCTGCGGCGGGTTATCAGCAAGGGGCGGAGGGGGCGATCAAACGCGTACCGTTGGATCCGTCATTGGGTATCGTACCATTCTGGGCGAAAATATAGCGTCCGCTTATTCTAACTACTGTAGTTATGTCTGAGCGCTCCTTGCATTTCCGCCCAGATTGGTATGTCAATAATAGCAACGGGTCGTACGTATGCCAATAGATGCACACGCTGTGCGCTGCGGCGGGTCGGTTTTCTGGGCGAATTTGATCAACAACGTGCGTTTGGATCATCAACGAGCGTCACCGCTGTGACTTGGCTTAGATGCGATGGTACTCACGCGAATCTCCATCATTTGTCGAGTGCATCCGACATCGAGTGCATCCGACACACACACACACCCGGCGCAGTTTGACTGTCGTCGATGCTATGATACGAAGACCATTTTGGTTTTTTGTCCGCCCCCTCTACGAGTACAGCAAAGTATCATATTCGTCCTACAATACCTCGTACAGCTCTACTCGTAGCCTTTTCGTAACTCAGATCCGGGGCCGCATGTAGCGGGCACCCCCGTCCCCCCTCTCCACTATCGTGCATGCCTTCATTTCATATCTGACGGAGAGTTACGTTGCACCCCTTCATTGTACGTCGTATCTCTGGAAGAGCTATGTACGTAAACGATCATAATCTTCTTCCCTCGTCAATTATCAGCTCCCAATTATCGTCAAATTGCGCATACCACCACACACGCCATGCCACCAAAGCCTTCTCTATGAGTAAGCGCTTTCTAACCAGTTTTTGTTAGACGCGCGCTGGCTGTCAGGTCCCGCTACTCCCTTCCAGATGGTGTGATGTTTGGCTGTGCGTGTGCTGCTGTAGATGCCATGGCGCAGCTAAGGCGTTGCTGCTGTGTACCTGGTATACTGTAGTAGTCAAGCCAGCGTCGATACAACTTGCCGTGGCCTTCATTCAGGATTCTCAACGAACCCGGTTTGGTTGGCCTTATGTTGCATACCACTCTGTCCCGAAATAGAAGAACATTTTAACAACTAAATTATGTAATCCAAACGGTTCTTATATTCAAGGGCAATGTGGTGCACACCTCCAGGGCACCTGGCACCGAAATATGTATCTATGTGAACGTAAGACACGTGCTATCGTACAGCAGTAGAGGTGCTCCCTTTGTCTTCTCTTGAGGGTGGTCACTTGAGGAGCTCCATACACTTCGCCCTAAAACTGGCTTAATTTCGACGAAAATAAATTAATTTGGACGAAAATAAAAATGCTACTCGTACTGCTGTACTGCCGTACGTACATACCCGACGAGCAATCCTATATATGTCCCACTGTAACTATGCAGCGAAACGTATTGCAACACAAGAATGATGAAAGTCCGACGATTTTTGGTTAATCTCTTAAGAACTGGTCCCACGAATTTGGGGGACAAACTACTTATAATTAGTGTGGGGATTTTTTTTTTCCAGTTCTGAATGGATTTATGGTAACGAGTCCGATCATTCAGAAACCATTTCAGCCAAAAAAACGTTACAGAACCTTTGTCCTAGTACTGCTGTAGCACGCATCGTAAGGTCCATTGTATATACATGGTTAAACCCGGCATTCAGGTCCAGCGTGGTACATGGATAGATGGATGGACGGATGCATGGATGCATGGATGCATGGACCGAAAGCACGGATACCATCAATGAGGTATTTGCTCCCAACGAACGAGTCGCATTCTAACTTTTGTCCGCCCACTGATGTGATTGTGGTGGTTTCGCTTCCGCCGCCCGTACTGCTGCTGCTGTATTACGTGCAACAGGACCATGGGGAGTACCCCTGAAGCGCAAGAGAGGCTGCGACGGTGTCTCCTTTCTGCGAAGACAGAGACCGTCATAACCTGTTTCACGAACGGCGAGAAGGAGGAAGAGGAGGAGGAGTTCGATCCCAGCGAGGTCAGTCTGGCAACCAAGAACCCGCGCTTAGCCTTAAGCCTTGCCTTGCTTTTGGCAGTTACAACATATAATACCTCGATACCACAGGTAGGATACCGTCATCGTTTGTCATCGCGGCTGGGCTTTTGTTCCTGGCGTTTTGTGTGCGGCTCCTTGTGCAAAGGCTTGGAGCTGTTGCCGCTTTCGCGCAGAAACGCTTCATTCACTGGCGAGATCATGCGGGATTCGAGGCTACCTCCAGTACAGTATGTAACCAGCTGGGCTCTACAGGTAAAGTTGCAGCAGTTGACAGATATCGGGATAGCTCGCGAATTGTAACGGATACCAGGCATGTGACGCAGACTGCATCACCATCAAGACTCGTACGAGAGTAGCGGATGTCAGCATGAATATTTACAAGATTGGTGTTCCTGAGAAAGTAGTTGAAGATTTGAAAACAAATCGCGAGGTGAGAGCATTGTGATACGTTACAAGGACAGCATACGTACTACCGTACTGTAGCGAAAAACAACAAGATATACCTGGTTCAGCTGTACCTGGTGGCGTGATTCAATTTGTGCGGAAAATCAACTGGTGTGGCCTTCTACAGGTCGAAATTCCAGAAGATCCTTCATGTATATCGTAGGCCTCATACATTTCGGTAACATGTAGGCTTTCTCTCAACATCAGGACTCGGCAGCATTACCGATGTCTATTTAGAGCGCATAGATGAGTAGTCGAATTGCACACTACTGTACTGTAAGTACATACCCTGGTACGTATTATAGTCTACAGTACATTATATCAGCCATCAAAAACAAATTACAGTACCATGAATATGCTTGGCTAATCGGAGTTGGATTTCGGCTATTATTGCAGTAGCTGGAGAGAAGACCGCTAGGAATCCCGGAACGTCACTTCAAGCTGCTATTTCCACCACACCAGGGAATTATTCGTGGCCAAGGGCCATAAAGCGACTCGCCCTTCTACGGGGTAGTATACGTGCAGTAGTCACGATTCACGACCTGTTGTTTTGTTGTTGTACACTAACCTAACCCCCCCCCCCCCACAGCAACCCACCTCCTCCATGCCCCCTGATTATGATGCTGCACGTCACAGCAGGCGCACCGTAGGAAGAGATGGAAGGAACGATTCACGTCTGCAGCTCGCGGGGTGACGCAGATTTCATTCTGGCGGGATGTGTACGCCTTGGTAAACGTACCCAAGAGAGTCCTCAAGGAGCGCGCTCTCATGGTAGAGAAGCGACAACACGACCCCGACAAGGCCCTATATACCGTGGACGTATCGCAACGTGACTTCAAAGACGAGGTGAGAGACATCGCCCGATATCTCTTCCTTGGTCTGCTGTACGGGCCCGCCAAAAAAAGAAGCATCACGTAATCTGAGCAAGGCTTGAAACCGCGTTGTGACACAAACCCACCTTGAGGAACCTTGACCACGGCCTATTGCCTACGGCATTATATCCCACCGGTAACAGTACGTGCATAGCGCTCGACGCTGAACACGGCTTCTGAACCAAATATATTTGTTGCACTCCAAACGCAGTGAGCGTGGCCTTCCTAATAGGCTATATCTCAATCGTGGGGCTGTGTATATCATACTCGTACTACATCGCTTCACGGCGACAAAACAATCTCCAGAAGCAACGGGGATAACTGTTGAGACGGGTAGAGTGACATTCGGCGATACCTGCCAACGCAACTCTAAAGAAAATTATACTACGGACGACGATATTATGGGGGAACATAGTAAATAGAACCTACGGTAAACATTCAAAAACCTATGTATTTACCTATTTTTACTCATGATATTTGGTCCTATTTATGACTGGTGCTACGGTAGGGGGGTCATGTTTAGGTGCTTTGTTTTCATCTGCACAGAGCCACTCGGCCGAGTGACTGCTTTACTGCGGTGTCCTCATAACGTATTTTGGTAATTTGGTTCTCCTATATGCACCGCAATTGAACGTTTTATTATGTATCGCGAACAAACTATGTTCAGGTCCGATTTTCAGTGAGATTCTGAGCCACTCGTCCGAGTGGCCAAAACGCGGTAGTGAAAATATGGGTACCCCCCCTATCGTAGCACCAGTCTTATTATGGTCCCCAGTAACAGTAAACAGGACCTACGGTAAACATTCAAAAACCGAAATATTTCTCTATTTTTACTACCAATGTTTTGGGTAAATTAACTATGGTCCTACGTAATACGAAAAAAAACGAACGCTAAGAAAGTCAGCCCGAGATACACGGGAAAAAAAAAACACTGGTAATAAATCCGGCATTCATAATAATGAAGCTATTGTATAGTTCGTAGTATGCATCCCCTCTAAAAAATCAAATCCAGCCTGAAACGGCTTTCCTGTTTTCAATTCACTGTAGGTGTCCTGCTCTGTACCTGGTAGTCTGTAACTTGTCCTAATATCACCGAATATTGTATACAGCATTCGGCGATAACGAGCAGAGCGTGCTTGCGAAAGGCGCTTGTCGTAAAATGGGCCGCATGGATTCGTTTCGGTCTGCAATAGTCAAGAAGACTAAGTGCTTGCGCGAAGGGCTCAATGGGTGCCATTGCCGCCAAAATAACGATGTGCGTTGTTGCTCATGTCTTGCTCCTCTATAATACCTGGTACGTGCTTTGATCCTTTTTGCTATCGCACAAGTAGGTCCACATTGTATCCCAAGTAGATGAGCTCAAACAGTGGGTGCAGTAAGGGGTTAACCAAACGTAGTTTCCCGCATATAGCGACACTACAGACAGTAACACACCGACTTCACGTTTTCCCGTATGTTCTATCCCGTCCTCCCTCCCTTACCTCGCGTCGCCACGTACGTTTCTGCCCGAACGAACCAAACAGCGCGGCATGCTCCGGGGTGAGAGCCCTGGTCGTACGCAGCGTGCACCTCAATCGGATTTGGCGACGTCCGGGAAATATTCGAGCGCTGGAGAAGCGGATGTTCAAGCCACTCCTGTTACAACTGATCCATCTGATAAAGCTGCGCCGACTTGGCTCTGGTACTCAATGTCGGGAACGACTTTCCCCCCCGACATGCTCAGGATACCAAGCGAGGAACTGCTGTCTTTGCGCACTCGTGCGGCCAGATCAAGACCTGCGTTAAACGACATCCACGTAGAGGACTCTTCGCAGTCAAGTCCTCTGAGGGGCAGTCTTTTGGTACTAGCAGCCATTGGCATTTGCGCCTGGCTACGCATCGCCTGTCTCAAACGTGGCAAGAGGCATCACCAACGCAACCAGACTGCGCGTCGGGCTTGCTGTAGGAGCAATGCTGCATCCTGTACACTGCTAAATAGCTCACGGGCAACCGCAATCGTCTGTAGCAGTTGCGCACAAGTGATGCTGCAGGCCATTGCACGCGGCGGCTTAGTACGTGCGGGAGCCCGTCGACGCGCCAAGGCTGTCACGTGCATCCAGACGCGTTGGCGAGGATGGGTAAAGGCTTCGCGTTACCGTCGACGCTGGTCCGCCGCAGCCTTCCTCCATGCCGCTGGATGCGGCGCCCGGGAGCGTGCGGACGCCCGTCATAGACGGATGATGAAGGCAGCCATGCTCATCCAGACCCAATGGCGGGTCTCGGCGAAGGTGGTGCGCTACCGTCGCCGCCAGCGCGCTGCTGTCGTACAGCTACAAACGGTTGGACGTGGCGCTCTGGTGCTCCAGAACGTCTCCCGGTCAATAGTGTCCGCCATAGTCATCCAGACGGTATGGAGAGGATGGAGCAAAGCGTCTAGGTACCGCCGTCGCCAGCGCGACGGGGAATTCCTTCGAGCTTGTGGGCGCAGCGCTCTAGTGCACCGGGATGCGAGCCGCTTGCGCCGCCGCCATTGCGCTGCCGAGTTCCTGCACGCTTCTGGCCGTAGCGCCATAGTGGGTATGCACGTCTGTCAGCGCCTGAAGGCCATCACGTATGTCCAGACGAGATGGCGAGGCTGGCGTAGCTTGGAGAGCTACCGTCGCCAGCAGCGCTCGTCGATAGTGATACAAGCGCTTGGTCGGGCCTATCTAGCGCGTATGCACGTCCATCGATACTTAAAGGCTATCACGTATGTCCAGGCGAGATGGCGAGGCTGGCGTAGCGTGGAGAGCTACAGTCGCCAGCAGCGCGCGGCGATAGCGGTACAAGCTCTTGGCCGCGGACATATGGCGCGTGTGGACGCTCGACGATGTCTAGTAGCCTCGGCCACACTCCTCCAAGCACAGTGGCGTGGCTGGGTTAAAGCCTCGAGCTACCGTTGTATGTATCGTGGAGTGGTGATGATACAGGCTGTGTGGCGTGGTGGTCTGGTGCGTGTGGACACCCGTCGACGCGTGAAGCAGATCAAGGACATCCAGACGCGCCCGAAAGAAGGAGATGCAGCGGCCAAAGCTGCCGGACAAACGGACCTGGGAACCATTGTTCGGTTGCTTCTGGCGCGCAGGCGTGGTTTAACTGCGGTAAATCTCGCCAGAAATCTGGTTGAAGGAAAACAACGAAAGGTACGTGCACTCTTTATTTAGTAGCATTATGATGTTTTCAGTAGATCAATGAGATCTATTCTTATTTTCGTTAACGACTGTTTCCCTTGACCATTTGCTACTGCAAACACATTAGGAAACGTATCCCCAAGTACAGTAATCTAGCCCCAAACAGCGTGGGTGCAGCTCCCAAACGGTTAAACAGTAAGAGCACGCCCGTTCGATTTAATCGTTTTCGTATCCTCAGGCAAGCATGTGCTTGCCGTCCTGTTTGTTGCACCTCATGCCTGACGATGGCCAGCTTCCGGCCGATCGGCTGATTGGTGATGATGACGACGTTCGTCTCGCCTCTGATCACCAACCATCTCCTCTCTGAACCCTGCCGCTCATGTTGAAATGTTTCACGTCCGATCTAGGCCGCAACGCCCAGCAGCATCGGTGCCGACCAGGAGAGCAGGGAAGGCCCTGGGCCACCGACCGTGGTCACCGCGAGCACCGTCACTGCCTCGGGTGCGCCGATCACCACGAAGCACGACCGGCCACCAGCAAGCAAACGGCCGAGGAGACGAAAGCGGCGGAACAAGAAGGCGGCAGCGACTCTCACTCGTCCCAACACTGCGCCTTCAGAGGTAGAAGCGGTAGGGCCCGCCAGTACTGCTCAAGGCCAAACCGTAGGGGTTAGTTAGTCTGAGGAAAGTTTTCTCAATGTTTTATCATGTGATTGTCGCATCCCAAAACAAAAAACAATGTGAGAGAGGGGACCGGTCATTTTAAGCGCGTAAAGGCATACGAAGTATTTTGTTCATGGTATACTAGGGTTATCGCAGGAGGGGGGAGGGTCAGTCAAGGAATCAAGTTGCTGAAATGAGTATTTATCTCCACTACTGCATTACTGGTTACCAGCACAACCAAATAGGCCTTGCAGCGCGGCACAACCAGGGTAAGAACAACAAGAACAGTTTAGTATTCCCCATGGATGACAATACATACCCCGAGAGATCGATGGACAAAATTTAGTGTCACAATCAGCTCGATTATAGCTAGACGACGATCAAGTATGGCGGGGGAAGGATGCGGCCTGCGGGGAAACCCATCGCATCATGTTATTAATAGTGTGCGAATGTCCCGCAAACCAAGTGCGTCAAAAACAATAGTATATGCGGACATTAAGCATTCCAACTGCCCATTTAGAGGATGGGAGAAACTGTAGGCGAAATGCGCCAAGTTCGGCAGCGCTGTCTGTTGCCTATTTCACCATGGATTTCATCGCTCACCCCTCTTGTATTACAGTATGGTCAATCATCTAACACCTGAACTCGCTCTCGTTTGCCTCGCTCTTCCTTTGCGCAACCTTTCCCCCCATGCACCCAGCACCATCCACGTCGAGCGTGCCTGACGTGCACCTTCGTCAACTCTGTCGGGCCTGCTGCTGAACGTTGCGAGATCTGTGGTTCGGCTCTACAACTACTGCCGCTGGAGGAGACAGAGGACAACAGAGATGTCACCAGGGGGGAGGGTACGGAGGTAAACTCTGGACCAGGAAGGGAGGGCGAGGAAGCACCCAGCCTGCAACAACAGCAACATCCCCAAGGTGGAAGAAGTGTGGCCGGCGATGGTACTGCCTCCGAGGGGGGTGCTGAAGATACCCTGTTCCTCAAGAGCTTGGCTGAGGCTCAGCGAGAATCTGCCGAGCTTGCTGGGGACCTCGAGAAACGCCAGGCACAGTGCGAGGAAGACATGGAGAGAGCATGCGCTGAGTCCCTCCAGAGACCCGGGCGAAATCTCAGACTTGTTGGTGAGTCTATTTGTTGGGTTTTGTGAAACTAAAGAGAAAGTTCAGACACCACAGTAATGTGAAGGTTTACAAAACATTACAAAAAAACGGATGCCATGCCTGGATTCAACCCTTGTGTACTACTGGAAAGTGCATCCTACTCTAATTCCGAGTAGTTTCCCCCTCAACACCGCAGGTGCGGCGGTTACAAAGGGGCTAATGCACCATCAGCGATTGGTCGATATCGGTAGGTCTGGTAACATACCCCCGTCTGTGTTTCCTCGTCGTTTCGCCCCAATGATGCAAAAAGGCGGTGAGGTGGCGAGCACCAACGCAATGACGGGGGCAAACCCGGCGGTGGGTCCAAGCGGCCGCTATGCAGCTCTTGAAGATGACGAGGAAGACGACGATGGAGATCCGGAAGTCCCAGCAGAGATGGAGGTCACATCGGATGGATGTCTGGAGGAGGGCTGGGAGCACGCAATCGCCGAGTCACTGGCGCTTGCAGCTGCTCGTGAAGCAGCCACTGACACACCTGCCGCATCTGGTGAGGCTTGCCGCGGGGGTAGAGTAGTTTCACGGTGATACCCCCGTGTTGCGTCTAGGCATAAGGCGCTGCAGAATCATATGTTTGCATGGTTGTGGCGCCTCCCCTATGCCCATTGAGACCTCACAGGGGAACCACGCCGGAAGTAGAAAGACGAATACAGCACCGGCCACACGAAGCAGTGCGCGCTTCTAGGCTATTTGTGTTAGAGGATGTGCCTGCAGTGCAACGTAAGGATGAGCTGTATCGCATGCGCGTGGCATCGGTGGTGCGCACGCTGCTGCAAGCTCTTCTTTTAATAGGCGCTTGATACAAGGACACTCGTGGAGGTTTAGGTCGCTATGCTAAAAATCAAGTCACAAACAGGGGTGCCGCGCGAGGGACCACTAGGTTGCTTAGTTCCATCGTGCGTTACCCCGCCGCTCTACCCTGTGACCTTCCAGGGCAAGGGGTAGCACAATCGGCATATCATATATACGCTGTTTGGTAACGAAACCCCTCAACGGCAGGTTTGGTCTGGGTTTAGTCTTCCTCCGATTGCTGATGTGGCAACCGCCTTCTTTCCCTCTCTCTGGCGTGTCTGACGTTTGGTGCCTTTAGTTGGTGCAGGGGGTGCATCTGCCTGTTCGCGAACTCCTCCAGCCCAGGGCAGTGTCAAGGAAACTCGAGGTATATAACGCCCGTAGGCTTTGTTATTGTGTTGTACAGTAGTTTAGGAACGCTGCGTGCGACGTTCAACAAGCTCAGCAGTGCCAGCCGCATCAGCAGGTATACCCGTGACACCCGCCGTATGGTCCATTTCCGACCAATGAACCCCGGGGATGTAACCCACGTCTCCCCTGACGACCATAGCCTGCCTCGGTTTCCTCTAACGCATCTGACTGGCGACGCTTTCATTTGGTGCAGGGGGTGCCTCTCGTCTGTCGTCTACACCGCCAGCCAGCGGCCATGGCAAGGAAGCTAGACGCAATAACGGCGGCAACGGGAACAAACGCGGAAAAGGCCAAGGCGGCGGAAGACGTCGTCCCGCACGTGGTGGTACCGGCGGGCGGGGTTGCTACTGATGCTTAGATGCGGGCATTGCCCGGAGTATCAGTCTGACTATGTATATTACAAAGGCGCATCACGCATGATGATATGGCGCGGGCAGGGTGGGGTGCTGTGCCGCTTAGACGTGGGCAATATAACAGCTTTGCCAGTGAGGCGTCGTATCGCGCACTCGCTAGTCTTAATACATAAGTGTACATATGGCGGCAACATGATCAACTGTACGACACGCCGCTATTCCACAAACGGGTATGAAGCTGCACAATGTGCATGATACAGCAGTGCACGATAATAAAGCTACATAACTGTGACATACGCCGCCACCTAGCGAAATTGTTTGTGGCTGCACCATACGCACGCCCTTGTGCATATGTAGGCCCCCGGTTGACGCTGCTTCGTTCTGACACCCGTACGTATATACTGGGTGGGCCAGCGTAGAGCGCAGCAGCTGCAGCCTTCGCGTGATCGCATGCTGGAACCGTCATTTTGTTTTCTAAAAGTGTGTTTCTCTCTGAACATCCAAGGGTCTAAATCCTGCTGTGTATACCGTACGCAAAGCTCAGCTATGAATAGAACGAAAAAGGGCAACAAGCGGCACCGACCTGCGAGGGCATGGATATATATATATATATTGTGCGAATACTGTACGCGTAGTAGTGAAGTAGCGACGAGCGCGACACACCGCGGTACCATCCCGCGCTGGCTCTACATGGTGTCCGTATCCTTGATTGGCCGGGCCTTCTCTGCACGCAACGCCCAACAAAAGGCCCAACCGCACAAAAAAAACAAATCAGGCTACGTAGGATGTATCCGTTGCCCCCTGGGAGAGCTCAATTTTCCTTTAACTAGTGGACTGCGAGGTCGGAAATCCCTCCCGCTCTCGACATAGTCTTTCTTCAGCCTATGTCGTTTATGTGCACAGATAAATGCACCACAAGGGCTACGAGCTCGAACCCCCTTTGTTGAGCCTATATCGTTTATATGCCTAGGATAAATGCACCACTAGGATTACGGGCTCAACCCCCCCCCCCCGTCTGCCTGCTCCGTCTCGAATGGGGTGCGTGATCAATGGTCAAATGACTAAGCCAAGCAACAAATCAGTCCCCCCCCCCCCCTTCCCCCCCCCGTCTGCTGTGACAGTAATCAGCGTACATCGAACAAGTACATCAGGTGAGTTAAACTGAATTGTGAATTTCTACATTTCTATATTTGCAATACACTAAGCGCACACTACGTACCGTCGTTCTATAACCTCTTACAAGTCACTCTTAACACCTTCAATGCCTCAACATTCCGGCACCAATAATAGCAGGCTAACGCCTTTTGCCGTGGCATTACTTCTACTATTATCACACGCAGGCTATCGCCTTTGCTGTGGCATTAATTCTACTATTCTCACACGCACACGCAGGCTCTCGCATTATTGCCGTGTGGCATTACTTCTACTACTCCCACACGCAGGCTGTCGCCTTGTGCCGTGGCACCCCATCTACTCTCACACCTTCCCCCCCAATCTTGAAAAACAAAAAAACAGCAAAAAACGCTGAAGCGCCAAGTCCAACCACCCTGCCGTGTATATCATGTCACCTTCGAAAACGACCCCAAATCAGGCCTGCGTTTTGTGGATATCACCAGACCCACACTAATCCCGGCGACAAACAAAATAAGCGCCACCGCGACGGCAAACACGGCAGCGGAGGTCGGAGAGTCCGCGATGCTGCCGACCCCGTCCCCGCCGCGGATCGCACGTAACCACGTCCCATCGCTGTCTTCGCTGCAGGATAAGTCCTCCCCCGACGAGCAGCCGAACTTCAGCAGCCCGCACGCCACGTACTCGAGGAAGGCGCCGTTCTCCATGCAATCGTACGCGGAGACCTCGATGGCGCAGCACACGGCCATTCTCCCCACGGCGCAGTTGCCCGCCATCGAGGTGGAGTTGAAGGCGCTGCGCGCTTCGACCGTGAGGCATTCGTCGAACTCCGTGCGGCTCGTCGTGTTCATGCAGCTGGAGCACGCGGGGTCGCCGTTGCAGACGAGCACTTCTCCCGAGCAGACGTCGGAGCTGCTAGAGGTATCGCCTTCGCCCTCGATGGAGTAACGCACGCCAGCTAGCGGCATGGACATGCTGAACCCCGAAGCAGTCGTGGTGGCTAGGAGGAACACCCCTGACCATGCCAAGAGGTGAAGAAGGAGACCGGCGACAATCATGCTGTTGTCTCTCCTCGCCACCCTGACCGCGCTGCTCCCAAAACCTGCGAGCACGAGCGTTATCAACGAGAGAGGATGCATGCGGTACGCAAGCAACGCCCACCACGCAATAAGCACACACACACACACACACACACACACACACACACACACACACACACACACACAAACTCACACACACACACACACACACACACACACACACACACACACACACACACACACACACACACACACACACACACACACACACACACACACACACACACACACACACACACACACACACACACACACACACACACACACACACACACACACACACACACACACACACACACACACACACACACACACATACACACACACACAAGAAACTCGTAATATTGGTTGGGCCACAAGCTCACATTTGTTTATTTGGGGCAGGGTATGATGTAAGCATACTACATAACGTCAGCACAAACCAATGGTGTGTGTTATGGCTCCTGAAAAGACCGAGCCAGCAATGTTTCCACAACTCGAATATATCGCGGCCTACTGCAGTTCCTCCAGATCCTAACCTGCCCTCAGGAGATGCCGCACATAAGATTTAGAGTACAGACCTGACCCACGAAACATATCCTATATATCATGCAGAATATATACGGCTCCCAGCCGGCAATATGAGGTGGATCATACAGATCATGCAGATCATACAGATCATACAGATCATACGGATCATACAGATCATACAGGTCAGGAGTATGATCATACAGATCATACAGACAATCCAGATCATACAGCTCAGGAATATATATTCGCTGCAATATCTAGATCGTGAAGTAGGAAGTGTGTATCTGTCCGAGGTGGTCACATTTCCTAACTCCCAATTGCTCAGCCGTTGTCGCGTGCTGTAGTCTTCCTTGACGTTAGTAAGTCTTACAATGCAATAGCACGGCTGCCAGCCAAATACACAGCACAAACGATGGGCACTACGGTTGTTCGAGCTTTTCGGTTCTAGCTTCTGCCATGAGCAAAGGGGATCCCGAGTCCCAACCGATGCACTGTAGCATACGACAACTCTCGAATCAAATGGCCATGAACCTGACCACATACAAAACATGTTATATATATATATATATATATATCGGGTGCGAGTTCGTGGTAAACAGGGAAAGTCGGATCTACAGTACCACCCACCATCATGCCAGGTACTAAGTAGTCACAGCCCATAAGCGCGCAGTGCTCGTATCTGTATATATCCGATCTCCAAACCACAGAGATAAATACACGGTAATTATTTCAAGACAATACTCCACACGGGGGGGGGGGGGGGTTGCAGTCTATGTACTTACGCATGATATATACTCAAGTGGCGCTCGTGCTATGTACAGCCGCAAGCTTTTGCGGCCTCAGGGTATCTTCCGGGTTTCAGCGTGGCTGGATCAGCCTGGCTTGCTGGCTTGCTCTCTCGCATATTTTTTCGCCCGATTTTATCGATTTTCGAACATCCGAAGGACCATACCATCGAATCTCCACTTCATGATTTAGATCTTTCATGGCAGATAGATTCCTGATATTTGCGGTCTTGCTCGTCATGCTGCTGGGTGGGGGCCGTGTGAGACGCAGGATCCAGAACAAGTTTCCTGGGTTGGATATGTACCACAAAAAACCCTGCACAACATATATATCTTAACGGCAGGTTAGGATCTAGATTTTAGATCGTGATATGCCCCCCATGTCTGTATGTTTCACCACTTTCCAGGTCATGGTGAAGGGGGACCCTTTTACTCGTGCCTCGGATCGAGCTACGGCACAGCCTCACACATTCCGCGGCAAACGGCCAGCGCAGCCGGACGACCATAGAAGCCCGAGCGTTCTCGGGCAGCCTTTACTCCAGGGCCTTCAAGCCTGCACCATGATGACCTCGAGAATTATGTTGGGGGGGTCGTGTTGTTGTTTTTAGTTTTTGCATTATCGGTGTAATCTAAACTTCGACCCCCGGGGCGTGAACGCTTCATACATAAAACAGATCGCCGATCGCCACGAAATGATCTAAATCGTTCAGGGCGAGATATTACCCCGATCTGTATGATCTACGTAGCTCATCATGCTGCTGGGTGTAATCCGTATAATCTGCATTTACCTACGAGTACCACATGTTTCCTGGGTTGTGTTTGTGCCACCGTACCGTAGACACTGCACAACATATCATAACCATATCATGAATGGCAGGTTTCCGTAGGGATCCGGGTCATCTAGGTCGTGATCTCCGACATGTTCAACGTTGCACGCGCCACCTCACGTTGCACGCGCCACCTCTCTCCTTGAAAAGCTCGACCATCTCCCGGGGTCGGGTTATAGGGCGTGCCTGCTTTACTGGTCTGGTGAATCTGTGCTGCCGAGCTAGATTGTCGGGGGGATACATGCTACGATAGAGGTGCACCATGTTTTTTCTGAGCTCCTCACCTAAGGAGTGTAATATCTCACCGAAAAAAAATATTTTGGAGGAAAATAAAAGTGCTGCCGGATGAGAAACCACATGACCGAAGTATACTCTGGAAAGTTATTCGTCACAAAAATGAAAGTCCGGCGAATTTGGGTTAAGGAGCCCGACCGTTCAGAAAACGATCTAGCCAAAAAGTGTGACCCCTACCGTAGCACGTGTCAGGGGGGGGGGGACGAGCTAGGGTAGATTGTCGGGGTGTGTACGGGCACATACACTGAAGTAGGTAAGGCCATAAATCCAGATTGTACTCGTACTCCTAACTCGTACATCTCCGCTGATTTTCGCCCGCGTTTATCTCGGCTAATTATCAAGTTTCTGTTTCGACACCCGGGCTCAATAAAAAATAGAGCGAATCATGCAGAGTTTCCCTTCTCCTTTTTCATGCGCTTCCCTCCTTTTTCCCGGGATTACAATGGCTTGAATATAGAGTGGAAAAATCGTGATTTTGACTTGAATATGTACGTAGAGTGGTTTTGTGTTTCCTGAGTCAAACAAGCTGTCGTCAAAGGAGCCCCCACACAAGCAATAGAAGGTTGCCCTCCATGCGGCGTACGGAAGCCTCGCTCTTTCAGGTGTTAACAGTGAACTGAAGAAGCTGTGTGGCTCGATGTCGATGCATGGCAAGAAGGATCAAACAGCGAGCTCGTACGTATACGAGTAGAATCGCTGGTGGTGTGGTGTGCGGGTGCGGGTACTACTGCTGTTGTTGCTGAACGAAATAAAGGGAAACTGCCGCTCAGAGCTGCCGTCTCGTTGTCGACAACGCGATGCCTGTTTGAGAGACCCGCAGCTCCTAGAGACGAGGGATCAAGGGAAGAATCGGTCGGAGCCATGATGCAACAACACCTGTTGTCACATATATACGTACCTGGTATAGCTCGCACCTGGAACATGTATGTATGTGGTGCTTGGCGCGGTGCTCGGTGTGAGCTCGCTCCTGACGTCGGCCGGCTGGAGTCTACGTCTATGTTTGATGATTTCACGCGGCGGTGGCGGCGAGACTGTCTAACCAACAAGGCATTTTGGTTTGGAAACCCGTGACTCGATTATCAACTAAAATTGGGGAGACATCCAAGGGTACACAAGGATCCGAGTCCCTGACACCCCCACTATCCCCAGAGCTCAGAATGGAAAACCAACCGGACCGTTGTGATCCCAGGAAACAATCAGTTTTTTGTTTTTAATACCCCCTCTTGACCACAAAATGTGTATGTTCCGCCCCGAGGCTCGAGCCACTTGAGGCATTGCGTGTGCCACAGCAGTGTAGTGCAAAATAACCGTACTCACATCATGTACGAGTATATCGCCTACCTTGTACTTTTGGTACGTTCAAATTGTTAACGTAGATCCAACAACAGAGAGCGTTTTCCCTCGCATTCCCATGCACGAGTGCTCCCTGGTCGGTTCACTGCTGTAAACGCCCACGCCCCGGACAGCTCATGAGCTAACTACAGTAATATCTCGCGGGGAAACATGTGCAGCTCCTTATACTCGTATGATAGCCCATCCCGGGGAAACATGTGCAGCTCATGTTGCTCCTATAGTAGCCCAACCTGGGAAAGTATGTGCAAATGAGGTCTCTTCTGTAGCTCAAGCTTTGAAGCCATGTCCAGACGAGCTACCCTCCTACAGCTCACGCCGGGGAAACATGCGCAGCTCATGTACAGCAGTAGGAGTAGCTCATGTACGCGTAGCTCATCGGTGAGCTGCCCGTGAAACGAGCTAGCTCGAGCTCAAGGCGAGCTGGTCTACTATCATCCTGGTTTGCACGATTTCCATTGTGCGGGCTAGGAAGCACTTACTTTTGCTTCCGAGTCCCAGTGGGATCAAGGCAATGGGGCCCTTACGCTTAAGCCCTAACGCTGAACCCAACCCGAACCCACAACGAGTTGCGCCGCTCACGATTTGCTCGCCTGAAAAGAAACGTGGAAAAGTTATCCTCTCGCAGCTCGTCGTGTCGAACCACGCGCGAAGGCCTTCGCCTTTGCTCCGTCCTTGACCACACGCTGCGGCTCTCGATCGATACTTCTAGTTTGTTCCTGTGAGCCGATACTGCTCTGTCTTCCTATTCGGAACGCTATTGGTGTGGTCGAGCCCCGCAAGGCAACAGCAGGCACGAGCGGCCTTTGCCAACTACGCTGAACTATCTATTAGGATAAAGTATAGGAAGCAAACATGTCAAGGGGCTATTGTGTGGTTCCAATATTTCGAGGAGGGTGTTCGAATCAAATAGCGCTATTGCCTCGGGGAAAAAATGATGAAATCCCCGTAAACGCGGCGGGATTTGTTTCTTTCTTCACCTGGCGGCTGCTGCGTTGCTGCTGGGCACTGCCATGCCGTGCGCGCTGCCAGCTGTCGCCCCTGGCTCAATTTCCTCGCGGTCACCGCACGGGTATGCCCAGCGAACCCCACAGGTAGCAATCAGCACTGCTGGTTTGCCTTTCTGTTAAGGAAGTCTCTCTTGTGAGATCGATCTGTGACACCGATCTGCCTCCTCTCTCCCTCCTCACCGCAGTCGCGGGTTATCGCACGTTGTTATACTCGTACGAGCGCGCCCGGTACCTGGCATGATACATACACACACAAAAGTACCGCTGCTAGTGCCGCAGGTGGACCGAAATGCACGCGTGTGGCCAGCCGGAACAGCTGCTTGCATTTATCATCTTTGTAGGTTTTATGGTTCCAGTCCTGACTTCCTGTGTACGTGTACTGCAGCTGTACTCGTAGAATCAAAACATGGACGTAACCGAGCTACGAAAAGACAGGGTCAGTGTCATCCCGTCCCATGCACGACGATTCCGGCTTCCACGACAAGCTACAGTATACATATCACAGGTTGAACTGCCGCGCGTGCTTTCCCAAGTGTCCACCGAAACGGATGGAGGGCACCAAACTATACGAGGCCACCATGGAATGTCTGCTACGGGGCCGCGACACCACCAGTTCAACCGTAGCCCTGACAGCATCCAGGGGAGTCACTGGCCTATATCCTCAACGAGGAATGAATATAGAACACACGCGGACGTGTCACCATTAAACTTACAGATTTGTGTATACTCGTACTGTAGTACCAGCACGCTTGACGCACCTGTCTGACGCATCACGCATCTTGCAAAGATGAGCTTCAACCATTCAATTGGTCCTACTCACAGCTGAAGTATTTTTTCATTTTTACAAAAACAGCGCGGAGAAAATACCAATACGAGCACGTACAGTACGAGAGTTGAGCGTGTTCATATTGCCCAAACCTCGCCCTAACCGCCAAGCTATGCCTACAAATCGCGAGGTGCCGTGGGTTTGCTTGTTGAACCTACAATAAAAAACGATCACCGTGAACTCGTCGGTCACTCCTTGGCCACGGGACAAAATCTAAAGTACGGTCGGACCCACGCCAAGCTCAGCTGCCACAGGGAAGCTGGCCACACGACATCATCGACGGATTGGTTGAAACTATCACCGAAGGTCAAACGCTGCGGCGATACCAGCCACGCAACGTGATCGACTGGTTGGTTGAATCGATCCCTGAACGCCAAGTTGTGCTGTGTGGGGCGGCCACACGACTTGATGGATCGGCTGGTCTAAGCGTGTCCCAAACGTCAAATCCTGTAGAGTGGCCGGCCACCTTCCTGAAGCAAGGACTTGGTTGAAGTCAGTCCCGAACTCCGAACTCCGCAGCATAACTCGCCACTCGAATTGATGGATCGGCTGGTCGAAGCGTGCCCCAATCGTCAAAATGCTCCAATGAAACTGGCCGCTCTACGTTACCGACTGGCCGATTAAACCCATATCCAAACGTCAAATACACGAGAGAAACCGGCCAGGCTACTCGATCGAGGGGTTGGTTTAAAGTCACCCCTACACTATATATAGAGCAGTAGAGCCGGCCACAAGGCCTCCCGGATTAGTTCGTTGAAGCTGTTCCCAAACTTCTGGCGACGAAGCGAGGCTGGCCAGACCACTTCATGGACAGGGTTGGCAGACCCCTCAAGGTACAGTTGTCGAAGGGAAGTCGGTCACTCGGCCAAGATATCGGCAGTAAGCATGCGGGTGCACGCCATCAAGCCCAAACACTGCAGCGAGATCGGCCACTTGACGCTGCCGATCGACTGTGGTTGAAGCAACGTCCAAGCGTCAAGTGCTTCAATGAAGCGGACCAAGCGAGCGAGACACTGGAATGGTTGAAGTGCTCTCCGAACGTAATACGCTGCAGCATAGCCGGCCGCACGACACTGGCGATCGTCTGGTTGAACCTGGCCCCAAACATCAAATGTCGTAGCGAGGCCGGCCACATAAGCCCCTCGATTGGTTCATTGAAGGGAAAAACCGATAGTTCAAGCGCTGTATTGAATCCGGCCACACGATTCCCCGGGTCGGCTTGTCAAAATTATTGCCAAAGGCCAACTGCTGCAGACGAATCTGGCTACTTGACGCCGTCGAGAGACCAATTGAAATTGTGCCCAAAGGTCAAGAGCTGTAGCGAGTAGGCCGACCATTACACTCTTTGGATCGGTTAGTCGAAGTAATAACCGAACACCAAATGCGCACGACAATCCGGCTAGATGATGTCCGTCACTGAGTGACAGAAGCCAGGGGGGAACTTCATTTTCCGCAGAGACTCCGGCCACCACTTCTCGTTAAAACTCGTGTTGCGCGCAGCCCGCGCCGGTAGTAACCGCCGCAAAAGGGAAGCCAAAACGCCATGATATTTGTGGACAGCCTCAGGCTCGCCCAATAGGATCGCTGGGGGCAACGCCCACATGCCTGATGGATATGGCTTGAAGCGCCGGGATGCGTGAGCCGCGACATATATTTATTCGTTGTTCGGCGAGCATGACGTAGCCATAAATGACGTAGTGAACAGAACATGACCACAACCTGCCACATTGGGGGAACGTCCTGCAGGCGAAGCACAGGTCAACACACACAATATGCAGGTGCTTTGTTGACACGTACCATTGCACTCTATCGTATCCATGGTTGAGTGCTACGGACAGGGTTTCCTGACCAAGACCTTGCCCTGCTTGTTGCCAATGACATACCGGTGATCAACAGGCGTCAGAGTACGTCCGCGAGCACAGCGACAGCGAAGGGGAAGGATGAGGCACGGGTGTCAGCGCTTGACACCGTCAAGAGCAGGATTATGGAGCCCAGCAAAAGAGATTGACGACCTGGCGATCATTTTCCTCTGTGTTTTATCAAGCTCATAAATATAAACCGGACAGCAATACTTGCCGACAGCTTTACACCTGTGCCCCCCAGGGCGTCCTCGTATAGCAACAAGATATATTTCCCAGCGGGCGTGGAACTGCTGTATGACGCGGTATCACTTGAAAAATCAAACTGATTCGTTTTACATGGACCAACCTAAGTATATTTATCGATCGAGTAGCATGGTACGGTAAAGATGCACCATTTCTGCCTTCTGAGGGTAGTCAGTCACTTGAGGAGCTCTATACTAATAGTAAGTCAACAACTGATTTTGAAGGGAAACAAAAGTGCTACACGATGGACAATCCCATGACCTGATAAGCCTAAAATGAAAAATAGCGCGACACAAAAACGCAATTTGCGACAACACAAGAAATAAATTTCCTAGGATTTTTGGGGTAAGGAGTGCTCAGTCCCGTCATTCAGAAAACGTGTCAGCCAAAAAAAGGTATACCTTTATCGTAGCACTCGTCTCGAGAAGCATGCGCGCCTATATATCGGAAGTATCTCCCGCCTGCGAAGGTTGGTTCGAGGTGGGCAACGCCGCCACCGTTTTGAAGACCAGAAACTCCGTCGCGTGACTTCCTTCAAGGAACCATGTGGATATATCACAATAATACGGGAATGCATGAACTCATGTATAGCAATTTTAACGATACGGGTGTGCATGCCAACACGAAAAGTGGGACGGTCCGGTATTCCCTCATCACGCGACGACAAAGGAACCATGCGTTGTGTGCGGGACGCGCTCAAACTGGCGATTGAAACCCGTCGCAACGGCAGCAAACGCACGAGTTTCCAAGCATCGAGCACGAAATTCGGGGCGTTTTTCGGCTTGAGATTGCTTACACTGAATACCGAAGGGAGTAGATTTTGTGGGCAGAGGGCTCTTTTTGTGTGTTTCCGCGGTTTTCTTCTTGTCAGTGTTGAAGATCATGCTGCACGTGGCGCATGCTGCGATAGAGGTATATAAAGCACTTTTTGGCTGAAAAACAAATCTGAACGATCAGGCTCCTTAACCCAAACTCGCCAGACTCTCTTTATTGGTGCAATATGTATTCAGGGCATACTGGGCTAATTATACTGTTCCTCGGGTAGCCTTTGTATCTTCCTCCAAAATAATTGTTTTGGGTGAAGTATGGAGCTCCTCAAAATGCGGAACTCAGAAAAATCATGGTGTAGTTCTACTTCGTACTATCGTAACATGTGTCACATACGATGCGTACGTCGGAATGTTAGGGCTATCGGGGTCGACGTCCACAGTGTGTCTACACGCATGTCAGGGTGCTTTCGACCGGCGCTATATTTGTTGAGACGCATGCCAAGAGATCCGTGCCAAGACAGGACGGGTATCTACAGGATGACGCACACTGTCATGACAAGACGGGACTCGTCTACCTACTAGGAACGACGCCGAAAATCGGTCCTCTCACATTCTGGTTGGGACGCGTGCTACGATAGAGATAGTATTGAACGTGAAGAGGGCATATTGGGAAGAAGGAGGGAGCAAGGACAACAATGGAGTATTGTGGATAAATCTTGGCGGGAAGCAGACATAGAAGGGTGTTAGACTGTACGCATAGGTTTCCTTGGTTTCCGTGGTCTTCTGCTTGTTGTGGGAGTTTTATGAGTGATCAAAGCTGAAGATCATGCTGCACATTGTCGGATGGCAAAGATAATAATAATAGAGATAGCACTTTTTGGCGGATTTCTTTTCGGAAATGATGGGGGCTGCTCCTTGACCCAACATCGTCGGTATCCCATGTTTTTGCTCCAACATGTTTCGTTGTATAGTCAGTCTGTCGGATTGTCGAACGGATGCGTAGCACTTTCAGTTTCCTCTAAAATCAGTTTTCGGGCGGGGGTATTGAGCTCCTCAAGTGACCACCCTTTTTTGAGGCAAAAACATGGTGCACCTCTACCCGTACCATGCGTCTTGGGGGTGTTTTCGTGGCATGCTATTGTTCATCGGCGTGCGCGCATCGCATCGTCTATTCCAAGAGGGCGGTATTTTGGTCACCTACATTGAGCACAGAGGCATGCTACGATAGAGGTGCACCATGTTTTTTTCTGAGATCCTCACTTAAGGAGCGTCATACCTCACCGAAAAACGATTTTGGAGGGGGAATAAAAGTGCTGCCGGGTGAAAAATCTCATGATCGAAGTATATTCTTAAACATATTTCGTCACGAGAATGAAAGTCCGACGAATTTGGGTTAAGAAGCCCGATCGTCCAGAAAATGATTCAGCCAAACACTGCTACCTCTACCGTAGCACGCGTCCACACCTTGTGCTGCAAACGTGAATTGTATAAAGTATCTCCTGTATCTCGCCACTACTGTAATTGCAGCAGTTTCCGTTAGACAGCCGTCGCCTGAATACAGCGCACAGTTCATATTTTGTGCGGTGTGTAACAGGGTGTAAGGGCAAAAAAAGACAAACCCAGCACCGCTGCACCGGTGAGTTCCGCTGGAACGGCAGTTTTTATTTTAGTTTGGCATCCACGGTTGATGCGCTTCAGTCCCAAGGTCGCGTGCAAATCGATTGACGAAAACAAACAGACCAACACCCGTTTCCCTGTATATGTGTAGATCCCACGATATATCGTTGCCACAGCTACTGTTGTATAATTCATTGATAGTTTGACATGATTTATATCGCATGCATTTCAACTTCCAATACGCCCAGTGACGCGTGCTACGATAGAAGTTGCACTTTTCGGATGATAACAAATCAGAATGACGGGGCGGGGGACTCAGCCCTTGCGGTTGCAGGTGGTAAGCTCAGTGTAATGGAGTATGGGCTTGGAAGGCCGGTAATAACCTCAGTATAGGTAATTGGTCCGTTTTCGTATCATTTGGGTGGCATTCGTATTCGGGGTATTTACAAGATCGGGAGGGCCGTACTCGAAGCCCTCCCGAGCCAGATGCCATCACGGCTCTGGGGTTAGTAAAAGCTGCTTCTCTTGTACGCTTGATTCTAAACGAAAGCGAGTAACACCAAGGATGCTTAATAGACAAATCTGCAAGGGGATACCCTGATGTGTCTCTCTCACCCAGTCTTATCACAGCAGAGGTTAGAGAAGCTAGTGGTGTTTGGGGTATACCACATCATTCGTATATTTTCCTTTACTTCCTCCATGGGAAGGTGTTAATGGTAAAAAAGTTACTTCCATGAACGTTTTTTTACCTTTACTTTCATGGAAGTAAAATTTAACTTTCATGAAAGTAAAGAAGAAAAACTTTCATCTCATGAAAGTAAAAAACCTTTCATGGAAGTAAATTGACTTGTAATAGTATGTGGAAGCTTTCATGGAAGTAAACCGTACTTACTTCCATGGAAGTAAAAACACTTCCATGGAAACTTCCGTGGAAATTCCGTTTGAAGAGGGCCTCGGCCACTATTAATAGACAGGTCTAGCGTGGTCCCGCGCTGCGCGCTACACGGTTTCCATTTAGGGCCCGTTTTAACGAAGAAGAAAAAAAAACAATTTGGAAAAAAAAATATTCAAATCCGCTTTTCATTGGTCAACACACGCACCAGCACCAAAGATTAGGATCTTGGGGCATAATATTTGGTGCTGGTGCGTGTGTTGACCAATGAAAAGCGAATTTGAATTTTATTTTTTTCCAACTTGAATTTATTTTTTCAAATTGAATTATACTCGTTAATACGGGCCCTTATCGATGTCGTATTTCTTTTTTTAATAAAACGGGATGCCCAGGCTTTGGTGGAGCGAGAGTACCCAATAGAACTGACTCGAACTTCATGACCCATGGTCAAAGGAAAAAAACAGTATCCTTCCAAGCTTAATCGCATGGAAGTGAAAAAAGCTTTCTATGGAAAGTAAATCACTTCTCATTGAAAGTAAAAAATAAAACCTTCGTGGAAGTACTTTTTTACTTCCATGGATGAAGTGAGCAAAATGAGTGGAAACTTGAACTTTCATGGTAAGGAAGAAGTAAAATAAAAGCAAAGTAAAAATATGTGGTAGATCGGGTGTTTGGGGGGAGGGGGAGGGGGTGTTACAGGCTTAATGAATGTGAGATAGGACGTATTTTCTGGGATCTTCGTATCTGAGACTGCCGATCCATTTCTTTTTTTTTTCTTTATCACGGGGTAAGGGCCCGTATTAACGAGTATAAAATAAATTCAATTTGGAAAAATAAAATAAAATTCGCTTTTCATTGGTCAACACACGCACCAGCACCAATTTATGCCCCAAGATCCTAATCTTTGGTGCTGGTGCGTGTGTTGACCAATGAAAAGCGGATTTGAATAATCCAAATTGAATTTTTCTTCTTCGTTAAAGGGCCCTAAGACCGCTATTGATGGCGGACATGTATGGACATAGCCCGATATACGCATGCCTAACGGTAGAGTTCACTTATTATTTTCGAGATCGTGCACTTGAGAGAGCTCTGTGTCTCACCGATTTTGTTGGGGGGGGGGGGGAGGGGGGGGGTGAAAGAGCAATCCGATGATGAATATCAAGGTCTAGGTTTACAAAACATAATACTTCTTTTATAGAAATTATTGGCGTTCCGGTTTAACCCTTTTAGAACTGCAGTCCCGTTATGGGGACAAACTACTCTAATTCTGAGTAATTTGTCCCCAAAACGGGACTCCAGTCCTATGATAAGGGTTAAGGCGTCAGAAACTATTTCCAACCAAACTTCCTACCTCTATCGTCTAGCAGGATTCTGTTGTACATAGCGCGTGGCTCCTCGGTTGGATCTGTACTTGCTACAGATCCTGCCCAGCAAATTATTATATATTATCATATCGGCAGGTTAGGATCTACCGTAGATTATCTAGATCACGATCTGTTCCGCGTGAGTCGGAAAGGATAACGCACCGGGTGATAAGATAACACACCGGATGGGATAAGATAACACACCCGGTGATAAGATAACACACCGGATGCGATAAGATAACACACCGGGTGATCAGATAACACACCGGATGAGATAAGATAACACACCGGGTGATAATATAACACACATATGAGATCAGATAACACGCCGGGTGATAAGATAACACACGGGTAATAACATAACACACCGGATGATAACATAACACACCGGGTGATAAAATAACACACCCGGGTGATACGATAACACACCCGGGTGATAAGCTAAAAATACCGGGGGTGATAAGATAACAACACCGGGGGTGATAACATAACACACGCCCCCTCGGGAAAACTTCGAAGATTAAAGATTATTTTTTGCACGACAGCGGGGGAGACTACAAAAACGCCGAGTAAGGCCTCTCTATGTCTATGGAAACATCCTGTGCAGCGCAAGATCTTCCCTTAAGCCACAATTTCCGTTGTGTTTGCGCCCCCTCCCCTCCCCCCTTCGGTTTGGACAAAATCGGCTCTGAAATCCACCCCAGGGAGAATTTTATCTTGACTACAGTATACGCCCCCACCCACCACGGTGGCATAGTTCAAGAATCCCCCCTGTCCACCCCGCCAATTTAATCGAACTCCCATGACGGATAAAATGCACTTTTGATCACCTCTCCGCCCGCCCGCCCCCCGCCTACAAATCGAACTCCCGTCATGATGAAGCAAACTCCCGTCATGATGGAGCAACTCATTGTGAACCTACAC
>MEHQ01003587.1:12931-37451 GCA_008828725.1 Saccharina japonica | reverse complement strand
CCGGCTCAAACACGCCCCCTTTGAAAATGCTATTCTATACCTGGTGCATTTTTACACGGCGCATGTGGATACGTAGGTACGACGACACAGACCTGCTTATTCGAGAATATTCTGAGAACTCTCTGGACAGTGGTCGCAGCAAAGATGCCATTGGCCGGATTAACGCTATCCACGGCATGTACACCAAACAGATCACCAACGCCGACATGCTCTTCACGATCAGTCTGTTGATCACGGAGCCCGCGGCCTGGATCGACCGGTGAGTCAGTCTTATATGTCGTGTGTTGTGTGTTGTGTTTTACGTGTGTTGTGTGTGTGCGGTGCTTTGAGCAATGCCTCACAGGGGTGGCGGCTTATTTTCTGAGCTCGTCACATGAGATCTCCACCCGAAGCATAACTTCGATTTTTTTTTTTTTTTCGCGCAAACCCGAGCAGAACTTGAAGCAAATAGTGCCTCAGGAGCCGAAACCTACTGCTGTAACTGCAACCTAACTGCAACCTCTACTAACTGTGTTATGTTGTTGTGTGTTGTGTGTAATGTTGTTATGTGTTGTATTGTGTGCTTGTGTTGTGTGCTTGTGTGCGTGTGTGCTGTGTCCTTGTGTGCTTGTGTGCTGTGTGTTGTGTGCCGTGTGCTGTGTGTTGTGCTACAACTGTTGTATTGCGATACTATTACTGTAGTTGGTTTATAGATCGGTTCGGTTCGTTTTTTCAGACGGTTTTCGTACGAAAGGAATGATCCACGAGGCCTGGGTAGGTGTGTACGTAAAACAATCAAAGGGGGGGGGTCGGGGTCTGTTTATCAAGGAGGCAGTGGCCTGGATCGATAAATGAGTGCCGGTCGGGCTTGAGTGGTTGTGTGCTGTGCGTAGAACAAGCGGGAGCGGGGGGGGCATGAACAAAGGCGATGCTGTGCGAGAAGCGTTGTCGTTCGTGTTTTGTGGTATAAGTTGTTATCACTACTGTAGTTCAAACTGAAAACGGACAGACGGACGCGGTGTTTATTGTTATTGTTAAAATTGTTGTTAAAAGTGTTGTCCTTATCGTTATCCTTATCGTTATACTTATCGTTATCGTTATAATTATCGTTATCCTTATCCGTACTATTATCATTATCGTTATCGCTATCCTTATCGGTATCATTGTCGTTATAATTATCATTATCGGTATCGTTATCGTTATTATTACGAGCTGGTTCCAGAGAGAAACATAATATAGCTTCTTCGGGAAATAAAAAACGGAATACATCACGTTTTCGAACACTACAGATATCTACATGACGGCATCGCCAAGGGAAACACATCGGTGAAGAGTTTTTTGGCGTACGAGTTGTAGTTCGCGAGATATGGTCATATTGGTATTCCTCAGGGAGGCGTTATTCCATAGGGGATAGCTTTCCTGCAGTAATCCTATAGTAAAACCAATATAATAGTATTCAGGCCATATATCGGTCAATACGCCGACTAAGTCGACTTTAGAAATATTGACAGGATCGCATCAACTAGGGAAAGACGTCCATGTCACGTTTTCGCTTCCTGCGAGCCTATCAGGCTGTGGTAAGAACCGCCTGCCAAATTACTAGGAAAATGTATTGAGCAAATTTGAAACCTTAGAGGAAAAAATACACTTCGCGGAAATCACTTTTTCACCCTGGTTTTTTAGAGTTGCGGAACAAAACTTGGCGAGGTTGTTCTTCACAACATTACGAAGGGCTCCAAAACTGGCCTTTTTGGAAAAAAAAAAAAATCATGAGTTATATAGGGTCAAAGTAGCTAAAAAATCCGCGAAAATTGAAAAAAAAACGTACAGAGGTAAAAAAAAACGAAAATAAAAAAGGCCAGTCATACGTTTTTTCGTACTGTCATGAAGAACACCCCTGCCAAATTTCGTTTTCCAACTCTCAAAAACCAGCGTGCAAAGTTGCGAAGATGGAATCTTATGTTTCTTCCTGGAACCAGCTCGTATCGTTATCATCATCGTTATCGTTATCGTTTCTATCGTTCGTTTGGGACAGATACGAGTGGAGGCGCTGCTCGGGCATCGAGAAGGAAGCTCTGCTGGGCCACTTCTCGCTCATGGGAGAGCGCATGGGCATCAAGGGCGTGCGCGACTGGAAGACGTGGGACGACGCCGATGCTTTCCAGCGGGAGTACGAGGTGAGTGTAGCAGGCGTTTTTGGCGTGGACGGGGATCGCTAGTATACATACATCATACCAGGTCGTTGTTATTAAGAGAGATGGGCGACTAAAATGGCCCCACACCCAATAGTAGACTGCTATATGTTGTGTTGTGATGCTGCAGTATATAGCAACGGACACGAAATGGCGAAAGACAAGGTCCTTACACCGCACACGCTAACGTCGGGCCCGTTCGTACCCCCCCCTCTTCCTGGTCGGTGAAAACCCGAAGTGCTCCGTCCCGGCATTGTAGAGATGCGAGGGTATATGGTCATACGACTACGGCCATGCACGACATGGGTGCACCCCACCCCCTCCAACCTCCCGTTGTTCCTGCCCTCTTTTGTGTAATTTCTGGTGGCCCGGTTGGTTCCATGTCCACTCTTATTTTTCTCTGGCTTGCTCTGGTCTCGCCGCTCCCCCACCAGGCGAAGCACTTCCGGCACCACGCGAGCAACCACGCCATTGCCAACAGCACGGTCGAGCTCTTCGTCTCCGTCGCCCCGAGCCCTTTGCGCTGGGCAGCTCGGTGGGCGGTGTACGCGCTCACGGACGCCCCGCTTCTGAAGGCGACGGGCCTGCCGACTGTGAGTCATTTCGGCGGGGGGAGTCACGAGTGAGCATGCGAAATCATGAGTGAGCATGTGAGCCATGAGTATCATGAGTGACGTTGGTGGAGGGGGGGGGGGGTGTTGGTGATATATATAATGCCCACAGGCTCTTTTTCGGGCCTAGAGGGCAGCGGGATTCAGGCCACCGCCGCCGGAGACCCCACCCCACCCCATGATATCCCGTGGGATGTCCCGTGAGAAATCCCAGTACTCCGTGGGATATATCCCATTATCCCGTGGGAAATCCCAATACTCCTTGGGATATCCCATTATCCCGTGATAGATCGCAGTACTCCGTGGGATAATGCCATTGTCCCGTGCGACATCCCGTGGGAAATTCCGATATTTATCATGGGATAAGCCCAAAATGGGGAGAGAGGATTAGTTCAGAAAGGGAACCTTCCGAGAATAATCCGTGTTTTAGTTTCGCAAGAGAGAATGCTGCATGTTGGTTCTATTCTGTGTGCTTGTTTTGAGCAAGGTAAGTTTGTTTTTTTGCGTTATTGCCATTTGTTTGGTTGGTACGTCGCGTAGGTGGTACTGCTACCAAGTGGATAGAGCACGGGGTGGTGTTGGTACCTGGGTGGAGCACACGCGCACAGACAGTGCTGGCCAGACGTTTCTGGGCCAGACACATCGATGATTCCGATATATCATGGGATAATCCCATATTCCCGTGGTATATCTTAATATCCCGTGGGATAATCCAGTGGGGGTAAATATGCACATCATACCCCACGCCGACCCCGTCGTGGGCTCTCTCTCTTTCCGATGCTCTTCGTCTCCGTCGCCCCGAGCCCTTTGCGCTGGGCAGGTCGGTGGGCGGTGTACGCGCTCATGGACGCCCCGCTTCTGAAGGCCATGGGCCTGCCGCATGTGAGTCACTTCGGCGGGGGGATCACGAGTGAGCATGCGAGCCATGAGTGAGCATGTGAGTCATGAGTATCATGAGTGACGTTGGTGGAGGGGGGGGGGGGGGGTTGGGGATATATATAATGCCCACAGGCTCTTTTTCGGGCCTAGAGGGCAGCGGGATTCAGGCCACCGCCGCCGGAGACCCCACCCCACCCCATGATATCCCGTGGGATGTCCCGTGAGAAACCCCAGTACTCCGTGGGATATATCCCATTATCCCGTGGGAAATCCCAATACTCCTTGGGATATCCCATTATCCCGTGATAGATCGCAGTACTCCGTGGGATAATGCCATTGTCCCGTGCGATATCCCGTGGGAAATTCCGATATATATCATGGGATAAGCCCAAAATGGGGAGAGAGGATTAGTTCAGAAAGGGAACCTTCCGAGAATAATCCGTGTTTTAGTTTCGCAAGAGAGAATGCTGCATGTTGGTTCTATTCTGTGTGCTTGTTTTGAGCAAGGTGAGTTTGTTTTTTTGCGTTAACCATTTGTTTGGTTGGTACGTCGCGTAGGTGGTACTGCTACCGAGTGGATAGAGCACGGGATGGTGTTGGTACCTGGGTGGAGCACACGCGCACAGACAGTGCTGGCCAGACGTTTATGGGCCAGACACATCGATGATTCCGATATATCATGGGATAATCCCATATTCCGGGGCGATCGCGAAATTCAAATAAAAAACAAACAAAATCCCATCATCCCATCCCGCGAGAAAAAAAACGGAGTACAGGGAAAATCGGGGAAACATTAGAAACAAAGGTTCGAAAAGCAGCTTGGAGTCATTGGTTTACCTGCTGATTGTTCCCGTTATGTTCCTACAGCTCGCTCAAGTCGTGAGAACTACCTAAGACTCCCTAAGGTGCGCCTGATATAGTTCTAAGACGAATCGAAGACGTGCTAAGACGTAATATAGGGAGTAAGACGGGCCTCTCTCTGAAAAACGAATTAAGACAAATTTTAAGACACGTCTTAGAAGATTGGGCCTAACTTGAGTACCCCCCCGCCCCCCCCTCCTGATGTCGATTCGTGTCGTGGTTTATTTTGGTTAAACACCTGTACGAACAGGCGCCTGCTCCGGTTCAGTGGGCGGTGAAGGGGTGTCTCCTCCTGCGCGCCATGGTGTTGCGCTTCCTCGTGCCCCCCCGCCCGGAGTTCCTCGAGAGCCGCCGAACGCCTTATCCTCCCGGCAGCAGCAGCAACAGCAACGGCACCAAAGGTGAGTACTCACCTCGCATGATACGTATGATATGGATCATACCTGTAACACCGGTTCTATTTTTATGTAACATATATGTCCGTGTATTTACTGTTTCGCTGGTTGAGCGAAGCGAATTTGCTACCATTTTACTTTTGAGCGGGGTGAAATGAATAAGGCATGTCTTTTACTTTTGAGCTGGATGAAACCGGAGACCACGTAAAACGTATCTGACCATAAAAACTAGGGCATGTCTGTCTTGCTTTTGAGCTGGGCGAAGCCGGAGATTCCCACGTAAAATAGCGATTGCGTCGGAGGGTCCAAAATAACGGAACCACGGATTCGAGCAGAACGTCTTATAATTGGTGCCCCAGAGAGGTCACTTCTCTTCTTCGCTCCCGAAACCTCGTGAGCGCACGAGTCGGTCACGAACTTCTCGAGAGCATGCCAAGGACTACCCGGGCGACACCGACCCTTCCGACAGCAGGCGCGGCTCAGGCAGGCGTGACTGCCCCAGTTCCGGAGTCGCCCGTGAGGTTCGGCGGCCATGTACTACACCGGGGCGAGCTCTAGTGAGGAAGTGGATGGTATAGTAAGAGATCACGCCACCAGAGCTACCATTTACGACGACACCAGCTATTAATACCACTGTCGCTTGAGAATGCTTCCGCACCTCGTGCCGAAAATACTTTATCCAATGTTAAGGAAGTTTGGGTGAGACAACTCTGCAACCTGACCAGTGATCAACTACAGACCTACAGAGACAAGGCGGCGTAACAACGAAGTATGGGCGGGACCACGGACCGGCGCAGGAGGCCTCATCCAATCCAATACGTACATTGAATGATCCACGGTAGGGAGACAGGATACATTAGTAAAATGGCGATTGCATCGGAGGGTCCAAAATATTGGAACCACGGATTCGATCAGAACATCTTAGAATTGGTATCCCAGAGAGATGACTTCTCTTCTTCGCTCCCAAAACCTCGTGAGCAGAGTTGGTCACGAAATTCTTGAGACCATTCCACCCACCCGGCAGTAGTATGTATAGTCTTAGGCGTCTTAGGTGCTCAGATTATTTACAGGTACTAACCGCGCGCTGAGTATACGATACGCCGACGGAGCGTCCACTCAGCGCGGGGGGACATCCCAGGCGAGGACCCCCTGCCGGCGCAGGAGGCCTCACCCAACCAAATACCTACATTAAAGAATCCACCGTGGTGAGACAGAATACACTATTAACAGTATAGGTTTGGACACACAGGGCAGTACACGAAGCATACATGTACGCGCGATCGACGCAACCCGGCCGACAGTAAAAATACGCACACGGCTTATTTGCAACCGTTTACCACGAACTCATAATTTATCTACGGACATAACTTTATTGTAATGCCACGACACCCGCGGCCCCCGTTTGGGAAATTCACCAAAGCCTACGATACAACGCCATTTGTTTAATGAGTTTATACTACCAGTAATTCAAGTCAATAATTACTCTTCACCTTCGAATTACGCGATATAGTGGAAAATAGCACGGACAGCTTTGCAGAGACGAGTTTCGACGAAATTCTCCATCTCACAGCCGATGTTTTATTTTACATCGTCTGCTAAAAACAAAAAAACTGGTTAATAATTCACACTGGTGACTCAAGTAATTATCGATTCCTTTCGCCGGCCCATACCCTATAATAGATAAATAACATGAATACATGAATATCGTTAAAATTCCTGGCGAGATATTTCCCCGTCGATAATCTCAGGGCTATGTCAGCGCGCTACAGCAGGGTCAATTGAGTGAAAGTTTTTTACACGAGCGGGCAAAAATAAAACAAAACAACGACTACTACTACTACTACTACTACTACTACTACTACTACTACTACGACTCACCGCAGGAAAACGTTGACGTTAAGCGTGACCTGATCCCCAACCTTCGTGCAGTCTGAGGCTAGCCGACTCGTCAAGTCGCCCGTCTTCGTCGTGTCGAAAAACCCNACACACTTCCTGAATTCTACAGCCTCAGATTGTGTCCCCCTCATACGGGATGTACATCCTACATGAGGACATATAAAATCCGTAAGTACGCGCGATCGAAGTATTACACTCAGCTAGCAAAGATGAGCTTCGACGAAATCCTCGAGCTCACAGCTGTTGTTTTTTTAATTTTTTAATATATATACCAGGTAGCACTTTTATTTTCCTCCAAAATCGGTTTTGGGTGAAGTATTTATATAGAGCTCTTCAAGTGACCACTCCTAAAAAAAAAAGAATGGTGCACCTCGATCTTAGCACGCGTTCTATTTCTCCGTATGATCTGCATGATCTGTATGATATGTATGATCTGTATGATCTATCTGGTATACAGAAGTAGGACTTTTCCTCTGGGGTGAATCTGTACTGTACAGACCCTGCACAACATATAAGTCGTAACGGCAGGTTCGGATCTAGATGATCTACAGCAGAAAGATACGTAAATAAATAGATATACCATGGATAGATGCAGAAGATAGATAGATGGATAGATACAATAGATGCAGAAGATGGATAGATAGATACAATAGATGCAGAAGATAGATATATAGATAGATAGATGAATAGATAGATAGATAGATGAATAGATAGATAGATAGATGAATAGATAGATAGATAGATGAATAGATAGATAGATAGATCATGATCTGTCCAAAGTGTCAGAAAAGCTATTATTTTACGGTAAGTTTTTTTTTTTGCTGAAGCCTGAAAATCTGGAGATTCGCGCCGTCCTCGAGACCGAAAATATTCCGTGTTTTTGTTTCGTTTTGTTTTGTTTCGTTTCGTTTTGTTTCGCTTCGTTTTGTTTCGTTTTGTTTTGTTTGTGTTGTTTGTTTGTTTTGTTTGTTTGTTTTGTTCGTTTGTTTGTTTGTTTGCTTGTTTGTCTGTTTGTTTGTGTGTAACGTACAGTGCAGTATCATACTCGTAGGATACCCGGTATACAGAAGTATACTGGATGCGGGCAGTCTTCGTACTCGATACTGATATTATCGTACGACTCCTCTACATCTGGGGATCTTCTGTCTGTACGACCCCTTTACATCTGGGGATATTCTGGGGTGATTTCGGGCGGACCTCATTTGTGTGTTTGGTTCGCGGCTCCCTATGGCAAAAATGATGTTGTGTACACCGACCGATGGTCTTGCCGATGACATATTTTGAAGACCATGGGAACCCCTTCACACCCCAACGCCCTGATTCCGGCAGCTGACCCATCCCCTTCTCCCTCATCCTTCTACACCGACCCGTCCATCACAGAAACTCCCCTCAAGCCTCGGTTCGATACGTTCTCCGACGCCAAGCTCGGCTGCCGGTTCTACAAAGACGGGTGAGTCCCACTATTAATATCATTTTTCCAACCCCCCCCCCCCCCCGCTCTCAACCCCGCTCCGTCTCGAAAGGGATTCGTGGTCAATGGTCAAATGCCTAAGGCAAGCAACAACTTAGTACCCCCCCCCTCCCTCCAATGTCTGCCTGGTTGGTGAAAACCCAACGTGCTCCGTCCCGGCATTGTAGGGATGCGAGGGTCTATGGTCATACGACTACGGCCATGCATGAAAATGAAGTACACCCCCTCTACCACCCTCTCACCCCCCACTCTCTCTCCACCCGCACCCCCTTCCCTCAGTCCTCCCGCTGCCATCACTCCATGTGCAAACCCCAAGTAAAAAAAAATGATAGAAATAAGGGAAAGGCTACTCGTACGTAGTGCTAAGAAATAAGCTGGAAGGGGAGGAACACTTAAGAGATATACATGAGGTTAACGGAAGGGATAGGAATGAAAACGTATTTGCATGGCCCAATGGACTTCGCGAAAACGCTGAAAGTATGATTTCGTGTGGGGGACCTGGACCTGCCAGAAAGAAGAAGGAGGTCAACCAAAGTAGCGGGGAGGAGGAGGAAGTCGATGCACAGATGTGCCCCCTGTGGCAAGGCCATAGAGAGTAGAATCCACATAGTGGAAGAACGTGAAATGTACAAGGAGGAACGGGATGTGTTGGAAGAGAAAATTATGAAAATAGACGAATGTGACATGGAAAAAAATTGGTACACTAGATAGTAGCGAGAAAAACGATCGTGATCTTGGGGGATAGATGGTGGCCACAGGCGGCGAAACAGGAAGGGGGCAGGATTAGAAAAAAAAAAACTTTGTAATATATACATGGAAACAACGTAATGAGCGCCCAAATGTTGGAGGTGTCTCTATTAGGAGTAGGAACGGTGCTCCGTCTCGAAAGAGATGCGTGGTCAATGGTCAAATGACTAAGGCGAGCAACAAATGAGTACGCCCCCCCCCCCTCCTGCCCTCCTGCTTTCATACCAACTCCTTAATAAGGCTGCCGAGGCTTTCGGTGGTGAGGTCCTGTGCACGTTTCTTCTCGTGACCACCGTTTTCTCTGCCACTGACGGAGAGATGGACCGCAAGCTCAAGCACACGGGGGCCCTCCTTCCCTTAAGCATCGGCATGGCCGTCTTGCTGGGTAAGCGTAGGAGCATGAGGTATAAAGATGCATGTGAAGACACGGGGCTAACAACGTATTGTTTCTTTCTAGATGTACAGAAGGCTTATGACACAGTATGGAGAAATGGGTTGTGGAAAAAGTTGTGGGAACTAGGGATCAGGGGAAAGATGTGGAAGATGATGAAAAAGATGACGGAATGTGCGAGAAGTGCTGTGCGATGTTGGAGGAAGTAGATGCACAGATGTGCTCATGTGACAAAGCAACAGAGTAGAACTCGCTTAGTGGGAGAATGCGAAACGTCCAAGGAGGAACGGGATGTGCTAGAAGAGAAAATGACGAAAATAGACGGATGTGACATGCAGAAAATTGGTACACTACATAGTAGCGAGAAGACGATCGCTATCTTAGGAGATAGATGGTGGCCACCGGCGGCGAAACAGGAAGGGGATGGGATTATAAAAACGTTCCTTTGTACTACATGGAAACGGCGTAATGAGCGCCAAAATGTTGGAGGTGTCTCTATTAGGAGTAGGAACGGTGCTCCGTCTCGAAAGGGGATGCGTGGTCAATGGTGAAGTGACTAAGTCAAGCAACAAATGAGTACGCCCTCCCCCCCCCCCCACCTATCCACCGGTGCTCCGGATGCGTGGTCAATGGTCAAATGACTAAGGCAAGCAACAAATGAGTACGCCCCCCCCCCACCTACCCACCCTTATCCTCCCCGGGTGGCGTTGGCTCCACGAGCGCCAGCCAATCAGCAAGAAGCCAGGGTGGGGTTGAGGTTTCCACACCGTGCGGGGCGGTATTGACCCGGTCCCGAAGTGGTATGATGTTGCTGTTCCGGTTCATGATATGTATGTAGGAGGGTGTCTCGACGAGAGTAAGGTGCTGTTATCTGGACAGATAAGTTTGTTGGGTCTTATGGTGCGTCGACGGTAAGCCTACTTCATGATGGGCCGTGAGATCCGTGCGATTGCCTTCAGTTTGAGCTTAAGGGGGAGGGGTGCTCATATCGTGCACGGCCGTAGTCGTATGACCATAGACCCTCGCATCCCTACAATGCCGGGACGGAGCACGTTGGGTTTTCACCAACCAGGCAGACATTGCTTGCACCAAGCGCGAAGCGCCTTGAGGTATTGGGCGAGTCGCATGGAGGGTGAGTTGCATCCTGCTAAAAACCGCTTCTGAGGCGGATTTGCATATCGACGACAGCCTCTAATGAAATTATTTAATTTCTGGTGTGGCCACTTCCAGAGACAGCAATGGGAATTACTATGTATCTGCCTCGTGGGTGCCTCACCATATACACACTACGTGATACGATCATTCCCCTTGTGCGGAGTTGAGATTTTCCGCCCCACACAAATGACCTAACAAGACGGCCAGCCTTGGTGACCGCCAGAAAAAGCTCAAGGGGGGGGGGTGGACAAAAAACTAGAGCAACAAAAACTTACAAAAAAAAACGAATGTGACGCGTCAAGGCGACGTGAGGGACGTATGTGCTGTAGTGTTATACCGGGCACCAGTATGTCTATCGCCCCGATGGTCTGGTGGCATCCTCGAATGCTACTTAGAGTTGGTTCTGGAGTTCGAATGCCACGAGGATCGGACGTTTTTTTTTCTACTGTAGTTTATCTGCCAAAATAAACAAACAAACAAAAACGGAATCAAACTAACTGCTGACGCCTTGCAGTGTGAGTAGAGGCGTAATTTGGTGCAAGTTGACGACAGAAGAAAGGGGCCGAAGTATTACAATCGCGATACAATTGCAAGGCGCGAACCGTAGTGGGGAAGAGGGAGAAGAGCCTACTTTTGTGACCCCGGACCTGAGTTACGACTATTAATAGTAGGAAGGAAAGAGAAGAGAAGGACGAAGATAATAGATGGGAAGGAAAACAAATATATAAAATGTATCAAATTATACATCATCAGCAATCAACGCCATTTTTTTCATGCATGGCAGGTACACCATCGGAGATTTGGGCACCCCGGCGTGCCCGGCCGGGCGGCTCATGCGCGACCTACCTTCCTTCACGGGAACCGGGGGAGGGGGCAGCGGGGGTGCGGGTGCACTGCGCGCTGCTGCTGCTGCTGCTGGTACTGCTGATGGTGGTGCTGCTGGTGAAGACGCGAAGAAAGGCCGCTGATGCTTGCTTCGAGAGGGACACAGAGATATATATCACACATGGCGTGGGCCGGGACCGGGGTAGTTAACGGTGGGGCTGTGCCCAGATACATGCGCATCTATCTATTAGATCTGGTGGTGTGGTGTATTATTGGTACTCGTACGCAGCCAGATATTGCAACAATGTAGGCATATAGTACCGCGTCATGAAGGAAAAGATTATTCGGGATCGGGAACCGACATAAGGATAATCTGCAGTTTGTTGTTATAGAGAGAATTCGGCGTTATGGTTCATATTATTTGGCTGAGCACGTAGTACGTAGCTCACTCGCAGGAACAGCGGACATTGGTCGCGCTTGTGGGAATGCCAAGTGGATACCGCACGGAACGGTGCTGGTAGACTGGTAGAACACGCGAACAGACAGGGCTGTTGCTTGCAACTGGACAGCGGTCGTTCGCTAGGCCAGGTAGTTCGTGATTTCTCCCCGGCCCACTGCCCCGCTTTTTGCTCTTTCGATGGTGAGGGGATGGAGACATTTACGAGGATATAGGTACTATCCTCGGTTGTTATCGTATAACCGAGTGTACTTTCTTTTATTGTTTTTGTTTCAGTGGCATGCGGGGGTTTATACCATAGCACTAAGTATATGTTTTCTTGGAGGAGTACAATGGTGTTGAACCATTGGGTGTCTCAGTCATCCGAGAATTCGTACAGTATAACCCAGACAGTCAAGGGAGGGAGATGCGTTTATGGGCAAAGGCATGTGAGCATGACACAGAGTTTGATAATGCGGTAGACGTGTCAGCCAGCTGCTCTCCCTCCCATGCCACAGAAAATGATAATATACAACGCAATTCGAAAGATACATACAACAAAGAGTCACTTTTCCCTTCGGATTTGATTTCGTTTCCTTTTTTTGTGGCCGTATGATATATACGATGTGCCACAAGCAGTTACGATGTCGATATCGCACGGCGTTGTACTCTGTATTTTGTATTTTTGGGGGGGTATTATTTTTCCCTGAGGTTTTCTTCCACTCCAAAGTTTTTTTTTTTTTTTTTTTCCGAGAGAGAGCCTGTCTGTCCTGTGATGACCACAGACTTCTCTTTTTCGCGATCAGGTAATACGAAGTATGAGAACAGTAACAACAACACTAATAGGAGAAAATTGTGCCTGTGTCAAGGCACGATCCTGGCGAGTGCATCTGAACAGGTTTCGTTATACCATCACACACGGGAGAGATAGAGGGGAGAGGGGGAGGAGGGAAGGGAGGGGGTACTCATTAGCCGCATGTCATGCATGGCCGTAGTCGTACATCCATAGACCCTCGCGTCCCTACAATGCCGGGACGGAGCATGTCGGATTTTCACTGATCAGGCAGACACATACATACATGCATGTATGTGCTATTTTGGTTTGTTCGTACGTACGCATTTGTTTTTCTTGTTAAGTGTCTAGAGCTAGTTAATTTATGCCGGCCGAAACAAGCTTTGAGTGGACACGTACGTATTGAGTCGGTCAATCTAACTAGCGGTACGGCCACGGCTCCGCTGGTGGCGCTAGCGCTGCGTTTCCCATTGTGACTATGCTTACGGGTGGGTACACACACCAGAGTCACTCCAGAAAATATATTTTGGCTTGAAAATGTCATTTTATTGTTGTAGGTGGCCAGGGGAGGGGAATCGGGCCCTTGGCTGCTTCCTAAGAGATGTGTTTTTTGTGTCGATAATGCTGTTACGGTATTGCTGGAATGGTGTGGAAACGCCGGTAAATACCTGGTAACAGGTGTAAGAATGGTATTGGTAGTACTCGGAAGGCGTTCTTCGATGGAAACCAGTAGGGGGTTTCCAGGGCGGGAGGCAACCGAGCTACTTTCCAGCCTTTCAGTTTTTCATCGTGGGAAAATGAATACAGCTCTGCTCTTCTTCTATCTCTAAGCAAACAACACACGTGAGTACCACAACGAGTCGTACAAAAGGCTGACCTGTCGAAGGATACTCGTGTGTCCTCAGCCTAATCTTATCACACTTGGCGTCGTCGGCAGGACGATATATCTATTACCGTACAGGGGTCCGCATCTGAGATAGACCTGTTTTTCTTTTAATTCTGCCGATACCTTTACAGAAAGAACGAAGGCAACAAATCACACGCCGCATGTGTCCAACGGTGCCGTGAGTAAAAATGAAAATTCGCGTTTGCGTCTTTTTTTGTTCGTGTCTTTTTTGTTTAGTACTCACCTTCGAAGGCAGATTACGTATGGGATTCCAAATGGCCAATTTTCAATACACTTATTTTCCGAAGGCTACGAAAATCACATTCTAGACAAGATATTCAAAATGTGATCACGGAGAATTAATTGTGGTGATAGGCTATACGATCATCATGCAACTTGTTTTGGTGAAAAATATTCATTTTTGATGGCGCTGAAAAAAAAACCGTTTCTGGGTTTTTTCCTTACTAGCAGTATGTGATACGTACCACATACATACAGCATCCCGGTCACAACAATTTACTGCTGTTGCGAGTCTACACAGTACTAGGCTATGACTAAAAACAAAAACAGCCATGCATATATATGCAATAGCCTATACGAGGTACGACACACAGCAGTAGTACCGATTTGAGAACTTTGCACTCAAAGCTCCCCGCGAGAACGGAAGGGACCATGGTCGGAATATACCAACACCCTTCCGTGGCTGGTGTCGCGCCAAACGAGGAATGGAGCTAAATAAGCTCTCGGGTAGAAGTACTTCGAAGGAACTTTTCCTATACAGGGAAAAACAGGGGACGAGCTTCGAGAGACGAGAGATCCCCCCTGCTTTTTCTTGAAAGTGACCTTCGTTCGCCTCACAATACAGTCGATTAAAAAACGAATTACAGTCCAAACAAAAACTCAACAAGGAAACACAAGCGGGTGGCAACTCACGGGGCCTGTCTGGAAGGCAAACGCCTGGTAAGGGATGCGTACGTGTGTGTCCCAGACATATGATACTATGGCAAAAGTCGTATCATACATTTATTTTTCTTTTTTTCCATCCCATTTATTATTTGCGCCCTTCCTTTCTCTCGCCTTCCTAGTCGTAACTCAGATCCGGGGTCACAAAGTAGGCTCCTCTCCCTCCTCCCCCACTACGGTTCTTGCCTTGATTTTTATCGCGCAGAGGGTTCAGCCTTCCCAATGCTCGTCGATTTTCATCGAATTTTGCCAACTCACGCTCTCGCGCTTTCCGCTATTAGCTGCAGCGCAGAAAATGCAGGGAAGGTCGACGGCTAATTTTTACACGCGTGGTGGTACCGGGAAGTGGCGAAAAACACCCCAGGTTATAGCGTTTTATGGCTAATATCGTTGAAAAGAAAAGAAAAGAAAAACACTCGTCAAGTTGCCTGAGACTATTTGCTTACAGTAATACTGCGTAATAGTTTTTAATGCATATACAATAGGGGGAAAATGCTACTCTGTCCGCAAATATAAGAACCAACTTGATTGAATGGTAATGTACGAAAGGACCTTATAGTTTGAGACAGGTTCGTACTTTTCGCGTGAACCAATCACAATTTCAAGCCAAAATATTTTATGGAGTGAACCCTGTGTACCACCCGTAAGCATACGTACTACAATGGGAAACGCAGGGCTAGCGCCACCGGTGGGGCCGCGGCCGTACCGCTAGTTAATCGGCCGACTAAATAAATGCGTGTCCACCCAAAGATTTCTTCGGTCGGCGCAATCAACTAGCTTTAGAAAAAAACAGACAAACAAGCAAACGTGTGAACAAACTAAAATTATACATGAATGTCTGCCTGATCAGTGAAAACTAGCCAACATGCTACGTCCCGGCATTCATTGTAGTGATGCGAGGGTCGATGATATGAACATACGACTACGGCCATGCATGAATATCGAGTACACCCCCTCTCCCTGTTCGTAAAGGCCATGTTCGAGCACCTTGTGAGATAGTTTCAAGTCATCGTATTATTAGTCGTCCCAACAGAGAGAGGCAAAAGGGGATGATCCCGGGGGCCATCACGGCATCCACCAGCACATCAGCCTGAAAGACAAAAGCGGCGGAATAACCTATAAAATACCTATCACCCGAAACGACACGAAACTGTCACATTGTGAAGAGACCAAACGAACACCCTCCCTGGGTCTCTACAATACAGTGACAACAGAGCGACGATCAACAACAGAACTCAATCGACTCCATCACCAAAGTCAACGACAATAATGGCAAGAGAACCCGTCCCAATGAGCAAAAACCTATTCCAAACTCCCACTCAAAACCTAGTGCAATCAAAGATGTACGCGTACCAGGTACGAGACTACAACAGCCGAGCCTTAAAAGCAAAAACTAAGGCGAAAGACATAATAATACCAGAGATCGCGAGGTCTCCCGGACAAAAACATATTTTTGCCCCCTGCTACCGCCGCCGTAGATACACAGATCGTAACGATAAAGCGATATAGTATAAACCTTCTCCGCATAACACATAATTTACCAGACGCTACAATTACCCAAAATAATAGTCGCTCGTGATACACCATAAAACCGAAAATGCCTCCTTTTTGGCTTTTGTATACTAGCTCCTAATAAACGGATAAAGAAACATCGATGTGTTGTTACCACGAACAGCCCAAGCCCTCCCAGCTACTAAAGCTATTTGATCATCCGCAACGCATCTAATATTCCATTTTTCTCCCGTGCGAACAAATCCACCGAGTTCGCAAACAATACTGGTGTTGGAATAACGAATCATGATTGAATATGCACACCCTCCCTTATTCTGCAACCAGTAAATAGTTACAAACAAAAGATACCCTGCATTAATCAAACAAATCAGCAACCACCAATAGTATCTCTCAACAGGAATAATACACCCCTCAGGGCGTACCTACGTAATAACCGCACTCCCTCCAAACCATTAAAAAAAATCAATTTCAGTTCGACCAGTCACATCTATCTCTGGGGTTTGCCTAAACCAAGGAAACGGACCGTTGGATTTACAAGGACAGTTTGTTTTGAACATGAAAATACACTTCCTAAAAATTACCAGGGGGATACGGCTACGTATACCATATTCTTATCATTGTCGGAGCTCAGTAAATCGTCAGTTCTCCACGCTCGGGCCATTTTCATATCTCAGGAAAACCTGACTTCTCGACGCATGTGCCTCGCGGTCCGCATTCTTACCCCCCGCCGTAGTTGAGATTTTTTTCCGCCGCCGTGGTGAAATTTTTCAAGTTCTATTGATTTAATGTGTGAGGATGAAACCGCTCCGCTCCGTATCCGGACTCTTACAGTGATGAGATTTTTTTTCCCCCCGCCCTCATGAACTTTCGAAGTTTTTTATCCAAGTTCGATTTCTTTTCCCCCCGTCCGAAATTTTCTATCCAAGTTTTATTAATATGTTCATCCACTTTTATGATGGAGTTTGTGTGGGGATGAAAATTTAGCACCCCTCTACGTATATACGATGATACCAGTCATGGTACTTAACAAGTACGAGTACTAATTTTGCTGCTATTAATATATTATCACCTGAAGAAGACATTAATTAATCGGGTCAGCTTTTTCATTCTGAATGAATAATGCGAATCCCCATAACGGGACTCCAGTCCTATAAGGCCTAAGTTGTTGTTGCTGTTGTTGTTGGTACGTTGTTTACGTTGTTGTTACGTAATGTTTTTTTTTTTAGTGTCGCTAAGTACGAGTTCGACTACGAGTTCGTGTTTTCGTATGTTGGGTATTTTTTTGTGTCGCTATACCAGGTTATTATTATTTGAAGTACCCCTTTACGTATGTACGTAGTGATACCAAGTATTATTTTTTCAAGTAAACAGGTATTATTATTTTTAGTATATTACAGACGTAGACTTTTTGTACCAGGTATTATATGTATGTATGAGCTCCATTAATGATAAGAATAGGGTTATGTTGCCCATTTAATGTGTTGTTGTTATTGTTGTTGTTGTTGTTGAGCTTGCCAATTTTCGCTTCGGTTTGTAGAGGGATGTCATGTTATTAATATATTATCACCTGAAGAAGACATTAATTAATCGGGTCAGCTTTTTCATTCTGAATGAATAATGCGAATCCCCATAACGGGACTCCAGTCCTATAAGGCCTAAGTTGTTGCTGTTGTTGTTGGTACGTTGTTTACGTTGTTGTTACGTAATGTTTTTTTTTTTGCGTGTCGCTATGTACGAGTTCGACTACGAGTTAGTGTTTTCGTATGTTGGGTATTTTTTTGTGTCGCTATACCAGGTTATTATTATTTGAAGTACCCCTTTACGTATGTACGTAGTGATACCAATTATTATTTTTTCAAGTAAACAGGTATTATTATTTTTAGTATATTACAGACGTAGACTTTTTGTACCAGGTATTATATGTATGTATGTTGCCCATTTAATGTGTTGTTGTTGTTGTTGTTGTTGTTGTTGTTGTTGTTGTTGTTGTTGAGCTTTTCAATTTTCGCTTCGGTTTGTAGAGGGATGTCATGTTCCTTTTTCTCCATGGCTTTGGCTTCTTGGGCATAACTCCCGGAAACACGAGATCGTAAATGGATGTGGCTGTTGTCTATCGCGTGTCGCACGAGAAAAAAACGTTTGTATGCTTCTTGGGTATCCCTGCCGTATTTTAGACACATGAGCGTAGATGGGTATGGCAGTTGTACGTCGTGTGTTTAACGGGTAGTAAACGTTTTTTATATTTTGATTGTTGTGTCGATTTTCGTATATGGGTGTGGCGGTTGTCTGTCGTGTGTCGCACGTGAAAACGGTACCGGTATAGCGGTAGAGTGAAAAAATAATATTCTGTTGCGTGGATTTTATTTCATGGCTGCCGGACACGAGAGCGTAGATGGATGTGGCGGTTGTCCGTCGTGTGTCGCACGGGAGATAGTTTTCGTTTTATCCCACGGTATTGCGGTAGAGTGGTATATTCTGTTCGTGGGTTATTTTTTTCATGGTGCGGCTTCTTGGGTTAGGACTGCCGTAGACACATGGGCGTAGATGGATGTGGCGGTTGTCTGCCGTATGTCGCACGGGAAATCGTTTTTGTTTTATCCCACGGTATTGCGGTAGGGTGGTACGTTCTGTTCGTGGCGGTTGTCCGGCGTGTGTCGCACGGGAGAGCGCTTTTTCTATTTTGATTGTTTCGTCGAATTCTCGAGTTGTCTTCTTGGACATCACTGCCGTAGACACATGAGCGTAGATGGATGCGACGGTTGTCTGTCGGGTGTCGCACGTTTAATCATTTTCGTTTTATCCCACGGTATTGCGGTAGAGCAGGTAGAGTGGAATATTCTGTTCGTGGATTACTTTTTTCATGGGTTTGGTTTCCTGGGCACCACTATGTAGACACATGAGCGTAAATGGATGTGGCGGCTGTCTGTCGTGTGTCGCACGGGAATTTGTTTTTGTTTTTTCCCACGGTATTGCGGTGGGGTGGTATATTCTGTTCGTGGCGGTTGTCCGGCGTGTGTTGCACGGGAAAACGCTTTTTATATTTTAATTGTTTTGTCGATTTCTCGATTTGTTAGGCGGTTGACTGTCGTGTGCAGCACGGGAAATCGTTTTCGTTTTATCCCACGGTAGTAGCGGATGAGTGGAATATTCCATTCGTGGCATTCGTGGATTTTTCATGGCTTTGGCTTCTTGGGCACCATTGCCGGACACGAGAGCGTAGATGGATGTGGCGTTGGTCTAGCGTGTGTTGCATGGTGTTGCATGGTGTTGCACGGAAAAACACCCTATATTTTGATGTTTTGTGCTTTTTTACATGGATGGGTTGGGCTTCTTTCGCGTCACTCCTTTAGTTGTCTGTCGTGCGTTGTGGGATAGTGGCTTGGGTATACCATATTTTAGAGTCCGTCGATTTTATTCCATGGTTTGGCTTTGCTTGCCTCATTGCGTTGCTTTGTGTGTTTTCTTGCTGGAGAGTGTGCCTTTGATTGGGGCTCATTTATTGCGTCAGGGATCAATAATCGACATTTTAACGGGACTTCTTTCGATGTTATGGGCCTTTTTTGCATCATTCATTACGTCAGGAATCAACAATACAAACTGGGTCTCTTCAACGGTCCCTTGGCATCGTAAACTGGAGCCTTAGCCTCTCGGCCCCTTGGCATCGTAAAGTACGTGATGTATTGCGGGCCTTATTCCTCCTTCGCTTCGCGGACGGCCTGGGCCGGCGGCGAAGCCCCCTTGTACCATCCAGAATGAACCTAGACGATATTCTACCTTCGTACCATTCACGACTTTACCGGGTTGAAAAATGCATTCCATACCATTCAGAGATCCCTACCAAGTGAAAAATCCGGGAAGAACGATAAATCCCATATAATTCAGAAATCCCTAACACGTCGCAAACGATATCTATCATACACGACTTACCCGGAAATAACGATATCATACCATTCGTAAGTCCTATCCAGTCGCAAATGATATTTCTCCAAATTCGTACGATCAAGAAAAAAATTGTTTATTTGTTCGTATGTATCTTTCGAATTGCGTTGTATATTATCATTTTCTGTGGCATGGGAGGGAGAGCAGCTGGCTGACATGTCTACCGCATTATCAACTCTGTGTCATGCTTACATGTCTTTTGCCCTTAAACGCATCTCCCTCCCTTCACTATCTGGGTTATACTGTACGAATTCTCGGATGACTGAGACACCGAATGGTCCAACACCATTGTACTCCTTCACAACCGAGGTTACTCCGAGACTTCCATAGTTTACCCCATACAGTATCTTGACCAGGCTGACTTTGCAAACCCTTGCCAGCTGCTAGTTTACGAGACCCATGTCGCGCATGGTCCGCATTATTCCGGGTGTACACCATAAATGCATGGGACTTCCACCTTCCTTCTCGCGGTATGACTCGCCCCAACACGTCACTTCCAGCCGCAAGCGTCGAGGCACTTCCTAACCTCGGCGAGTGGATGGCGGACTCTTTGGGCTTACGCCCCGACTTTCCAACTACATTTCTCAGGGCTCACAACGCTTGTTGTCCATATCCCCACGCTCGCGTACTTGCTCCCCTGAACGGAATGAGGAAAGTGGCGCGTGTTCAGGTTGCGCTGCATGGCATGAAAGTAGTGCCACCACAAGAGCAACGGCTCCGCCACCCCCACCAAGCTCAGAACACGGGCCCCGAACCTCGCTCCGTGTACGTACTACGCCGCTACCAACTTGAGCCTGGTCGCCGTTATGGCCGCGCAGTCGCACCTCAACCCAGACGTCATCAATACACTGAAGACGCCTTAACTGACTGTCGCCAGAAACTAACAAAACATCACTTCGCTCGGTAATAACGATGAAGCTCAAGAAATCACGAATCACGAAAAACCTGGGTCAGCGAACGACCGCTGTCCAGTTGCAAGCAACAGTCCTGTCTGTTCGCGTGTTCTATCAGTCTACCAGCACCGTTCCGTGCGGTATCCACTTGGTATTCCCACAAGCGCGATCAACCAGACCAAGCCCGTTGCTGCTACAAGTGAGCTACGTAGCTATGGGCTATGACTTATTGCCATGCGGACGCTTTTCCCCTCGTTATATAGTACTGCTGCGCAGTCAGCACCCGATATCCACGCGCCCGCTCCTCCGCCACTAAACTCCCCGCAGCAGAGGGCACGCGATTATATTATATCGCGCGGCTTTCCCCAACCAAATTGCTCACGGCTGGTGGCGCACAGCTTGGCGACCATGCGTCTTCTCGCGAAACTCCTTTGCAAACATGTTTTCCCTCGCTTGCGCGATAACCCCATATCTGCTGCCTCCACAACCAACCTTCTGAAGTGAAGCGCGTACGGCAAAACAAAAATGAACGCCGTGCGACTTGGAAGCGCCCTTTCCGCTACATACGGCGAGGGTGCCCGCGGTTCTACCACCACCGAGGGACTTTCAGCTACTGCTGTACAACAGCAGTACCTGCTCCATTAGAACGCTACCGTTTCCACAGCATCGTTCATCCCCACCACGTATCTCCCCGTAGTGGAGTGTGTGCGGCCACGCCGCACTATTGCCCCCCATCGATCCACATAACGGGGGTGCCCAAAGATTTGCTTCCTCCTTGGGGCTTTTCGCAACTGCTGTCCGTCCCCCCTGTTTCCGCTATACTCGTACACGGCGGGGGTGGGTACGGTTATACTCCCACCGTGCGTAGGACGTAAGCTGCTGCTACTCCCTGCCTACAGCTGCTACACCGTAGGGCTTTAGCTACTGCTGTTCATACATACAGCAGCAGTAGCTGACGACGCCGGCTTCACGGCATCGACTGCGAGGTCCTCCACGATCGCAAAATACTATCTCCCCATCCAACGCCGGGGTATTCCCCTCGCCAGAGAAAGCTTGGAACAGAAGCAACCAGGCCACCATGCTGTCCTTCGTACATACGTCAAGGTTGTTGCTCCCTGGCTAGGCCATAACATAATCGCTCCCGTCAGCCCCAACCCAAATGTACGGACCTCTCTCAAGAACGGTTTCGAAGCGGTGGAGCTCTTGCATGGTACAGCAGTAATTGTAATACTCACACCGACTCGAGGTCACGCCGTCAAAGAAAATGCACCGCCATTTTTATCTGCTCCAAAAATTGTTGAACGCGAAGAATTGTTTGGAGAACAGCTCACCTCCGAAGCCACCCTCCCTACTCCCTGTGCCACCGTCGGAGAGTTCCGACGATGGCGAGATACAGCATCCCTCTCTGCTGTATCAGCGGTGGTTGGCTCCTCCTGCCTTCCACCGGACCCCTGTTGCGCCTTGCGTTCACAGCTTTTCTCCGAAAGCGCGACCATCCCAAGAAGCTCCATATGAGATTACCACACCTTCTCTTCTCAGCTCGACAGCAAGGCCCTGTTTTGACGCCTGAGCTTGAAGACCTTCAACTTCGGTACTCGTGAGCCTGCTAGTACCATCGGTCACTAACCAACGACTGCTCTAGAGTGTTCGTAAAGGCCATGTTCGAGCACCTTGTGAGATGGTTTCAAGTCATCGTATTAGTCGTCTCAACAGAGAGAGGCAAAAGGGGATGACCCCGGGGGCCATCACGGCATCCACCAGCACACCAGCCTGAAAGACAAAAGCGGCGGAATAAACCTATAAAATACCTATCACCCGAAACGACACGAAACTGTCACATTGTGAAGAGACCAAACGAACACTCCCCTCTATCTCTCCCGTGTGTGATGGTAACAAAACCTGTTCAAATGCACTCGCTAGGATGGTGCCTGGACACAGGCACGATATTCTCCTATTGTTGGTGTTGTTCTACCCATCACGAAGCATTAACTGATCGCAAAAAAGATAAGTCTGTGGTCATCACAGGATAGGCTCCCCCAAAACAAAAAACTTTGGGGTGGAAGAATAAATAAACCTCAGGGAAAAATAATAACCCAAAAAAATACAAAGTACAACGCAGTACGTACGATATAGTATACATCGTAACTGGCTGTGGCACATCGTACATATGCCTCCACAAGAGGAACTAAAAATCAAAATCCAAAGGAAAAATTGATCGCGAAAAAATAAGTCTGTGGTCATCACAGGATAGGCTCCCCCAAAACAAAAAACTCTGGGGTGGGAGAATAAATAAACCTCAGGGAAAAATAATAACCCAAAAAATACAAAGTACAACGCAGTACGTACGATATACATCGTAACTGGCTGTGGCACATCGTACATACGCCTCCACCACAAGAGAAACTAAAAATCAAAATCCAAAGGAAAAATTGCTCTTCATGACGTGGTACCATATACTACAGCAGTACTGCAATGTCTGATTGCGTACGAGTACCATATACACCACACCACCAGACAGATAGGTGCGCATGTATCTGGGCAGCCCCACCGCGAACTACCCCGGCCCTGGCCCACGCCATGTGTGATATCTCTGTGTCCCTCTCGAAGCAAGCATCAGCGGTCTTTCTTCGCGTCTTTAGCAGAAGCACCACCACCGCCACCACCACCAGCACCACCAGCAACAGCAGCAGCGTCCGCGGCTGCGAGCGGTGCGCCCGTACCCCCGCTGCCCCCTCCCCCGGTTCCCGTGTAGGAAGGTAGGTCGCGCATGAGCCGCCCGGCCGGGCACGCCGCGGTGCCTAAATCTCCGATGGTGTACCTGGTGGCGCCGCCATACATTAAAAAACATGGCGTTAATTGCTGATGATGCATAAATAATACCAGGTATGATACATTGATTTGTTAATTTCCATCCAAATTATTGTCTTCGTTCTTATTTTCTCTTTCCTTCCTATTAATAGTCGTAACTCATATCCGGGGTCACAAAAGTAGGCATTTCTCCTTCCTCCCCACTACGTACGGAGGGTGCCTTGCATGTCTATCGCGATAAGAGTTCAGCCCTTTCTTTCCCTCGTCGCCTCGCCTCGAATTGCGGTCGAACTTGCTCCCCTACCCACGCTGCTAGACACGCTCAGTAGTTATAGTTGATTCCGTTTTTTACTCATTTTTGCGAATGATAAACTCAAAAGTCCGACCCACGTGAGATTCGAACTCCAGAACCAACTCTTAAGTAGCATTCGAGGGTGCCACTAGACCACCGAGGCGACCGACATACTGGTACCCGGTATGACACTACAGCAGCACATACGTCACTCACGTTGCGTTTACGCGTCACATTCGGGGCATTTTTTGTTTTGTTTTTGTTGCTCTTGTTTTTTGTCCCCTCCCCCGGCAACCGCACAACGGGTCTCACGGCCCCGCCGTCATGAAGTAGGCTTTTACTGTACACGCATCAATACGACGCATCGAATGTCTGACCAGAGAACAGCACCTTACTCTCGTCGAGAATATCTCCTACATATATATCATGAACCGGAACAACACATCAGACCACCCTGGAACCGGTTCAATACAGTACCGCCCCGCACGGTGTGGAAACCCCGACCCCACCCTGGCTGATTGCGGATTGGCTGGTGCTCGTGGAGCCAACGCCACCCAGGGAGGATAAGGGTGGGTAGGTAGGGTGGGGTTGGGGAG
>MEHQ01003587.1:0-12661 GCA_008828725.1 Saccharina japonica | reverse complement strand
GGGGGGGGGGGGGGGTATAACCCCGCAAAATATACTAGACGTGTTAGCTACCCCAATTGATCATGGTTTTCTCCCCACTTGACCGAAACCATACCCCATTTTGACCTAGTCTGACAGTCCTAACCTAAGGACTACTTGTGTTTCCGTCCTCACCTCACAGCCCTACTGCTCAAATGGGCCTCCGGCCGAAGATCCAGAAGTTGCGATTACGCGTAGTCGCGATCGTTTGTCTTCGAAGAACCCACGAAACAACAAACCAGATATTGTAGATGTAATACAGATACCGTTGCTTCTTAGACAACATGCGTGGGTGATAATTAGAAGACATACTGGTATAGGTCGTAGCTTGCTGGGTGCTTGGGTGCTCGGTCGCTGGGTGGTGGGCGCTTGGTTGTCGGACGAGAGGATGCTAGGCGCTCTGTGCTTGGTTGGGATGCCTGGGACACGAGCACAAGGCGATGAATGTCTGTGTGCCGGTGCGTCAGTATGGGCGGGATGGTGTGTTTTTGTTATCTTACGCCCAGCAATCAAGCACCGAGCACCCAGCAACCCACACCTTATGAGCGTCTTCTGGTTTTTCCGTCATCGTGTTTGTTTAAGGTATATCGACATAGTATTTTCGTCTATAAATGTTTGATATGGAGTTGTGCCGTACTTCGTTCGGAGACAAACGATAGCGACTATTCGTAACTTCTGGATGTTCCGCCCGTGATATATGCTGGATGCTGGGTAGTTACGTGAAAACGCTCGTTGTTTTATACTTCTAGTCATTTGAGGCTGTACTCATTTGTATAGAAAGGGGTATGTAAGTGTTAGGTCAACTGGGAGGGAATAGTGGCCAGTTGGGGGTGGCAGATACATTTAGTAGATTGGCGGGGTTACACCCCCCTAACTTATAGTCAAAAGGCGGGGGGGGGTCATGTGGCCGCCACGGTCCCGCCAGGCTTATGGACTTGCCCGAGAAGATATCAAAAGCGACATGCGTGTTCGGTATGGTCTTCGGGCGTCTTGCCAGCGCCTTGTAATTGCTTTTGACGCAGGTTGAGGCCCGTGGGGGTGTGTTCGGTGCGCGTGGTTTGCCTATACCCCCAACCTGCTTACATTCCAGGGGGTAAATCTCCCTTTGACAAGTTCCCAAGTAAAACATTTCCCCATCTAGCCAGGATAGGGTTGGGGCTAGGGTTGTACATCGCCCCGAGGAAACTCCCCACATCTATGTTACAGTACCGGCCCTCTCACAAGAAACCTGAAGTCGTGCTCAGTCAGGCTGACTTTCTAATTCTGGGCGCACGCGAAAGCACACTTTTTTATGTTGCACTTTCTTATTTCGGTCCCGCAAATGCGTTTCCCCTAGTAGTGCACAAGCATATTCCCGCGCGCATGGTTGTCATTTTGCTTTATCCATGTACTAGAGTACAGTATCATCGCCCGCCTCCACAGCGGCAAACTAGGCCAGGCCATGCCCTCGCTACTCAATGGTAGTTCGGTTCGGGGCCACACGAAACAAATCCAGCAAATCCTCTCCCCGAGTTATTGTACTGCAAAGATTTACTGGTCCGTTAGACGCGCGTTTAGCATGCAAGCCCTGCTACAAGATCGCGCGGTCGACGCCACCCCCCCACCCAAGGCGACACGCTTGCGCTTGCCCCGGGATTTCCCTTTCGCTCTCTCGACGGGTTCAGCATCGTCGACTCCATCCTCTCCTTCGTCGACTTCGTCCTCTTCTTCGTCCTCTTACTGTTCTTCGCCTTCTTCCTCATCCTCTTCCTCAGAACCCCCCCCCCCGCCTTCTCCTGGCTTTCTTTGTCAGACTCAACGCCGTGAGCAAGGTTCTCTAGCAGCGCCCAAGATACCCCCCTCGACGAGCCGTCCACCGAGTACTTGGCCAACGGGAGCTTCACACTGTACATATGTGCTGCCGTTGCGGTCGAGAAACACTCTGTGGTCGTAGAGGTGGCGGGTGGGCGCTTGAGACTGCCGCGTGATAGTCCCCTTGAGCCACCAGATACCCAACCGCAGCATTATCGGCCGCATCACGAGTGCCGCGGTGAGTGCGGTAGGTGCTGAGCGCACCAGGGCGTACCTCGTGGGGATTTCGAGGGGCAGGGGCTCCTCGCCTTCGGCGAGGTCATCGTCGACGTCCAGGGTTGTAAGTTCGACGTTCGGGCCACTGCGGCTCCCGCTCCCTTCCTTGTCCGAGTCATCGTCCTCGTTGCTCGAGCCTGGCGGGTGTTCCTCGTCGGCAGGAGCAGGCAAGGCCGGCAGCACATCCTCAAACAGCTCAGGCTTGCTCTCCGCGTCCAGGAAGGAGATATCCCCCTCCATATCGTCAAGGTTGGTGAGGTTGTCATCGCTTCCGTCTGCGGTTATCGCCAGGCCAGTCCTCTCGAACAGGCGCCTGCGATAGTCGACGCCCATCTCGATGTCGATTTTCTTCGCAGCTTCGCCGACCAATTGCGTGATCAAATTCCTACGCTGGGATGCCGTCAGCTTTTTTGACTGCCACAACTCCACATGGTCAGCATCCATCAGCCAATTGTCGAGGGTCTTGCCCACGTGCACCTTAACAAGGCGCCCATAGCCGGCATCTATAGGCTGGATCTCGTCTGTGCAGATTCTCGAAGACTTGATCTGTGACCAAAACCTCTTTGGCTTGTGCTTTCAAAAGCTGACACTGGTCAATGGTCAATGCACCAGTGTGCTTCAGGCCAGCCAACCGGGTCTTAATGGAGAGAACGGCCGCAGCGTCCATGACAAAGGACGGTGAATAGTACTATACAGCAGGGAGTCACCTGTCCGCCTTGTTCAGCGGGTTTCCCCTGAGCCCCATTTTGTTTTTTAAGGGGCACGGGGATGAATTTGTTTTCAGGAAAAAAAGGGAAAATGTTGAAAAACAACAGGGAAACAAATATTGAAAACAAGTGTACCGCTGTACAGTACCTACTATTGTACTGCTACTGTAAAACGTCTGCTGCTGTCAAGCCATCTGGTGGCAGTGGTGCCATGGGTGTCTTGGGCCCAGGCCAGCCACGGGAAGTGGTCAACTTTCTTAAAACATAGGCAGTGACTAGGCTGAGAGCTTTCTTAATTTTTTCAAAATTTAAGGCTGACTTTCTACTGAGCTACTTTCTTATGAGAGGGCCGGTACTGCTGTATGGTTTGCTTGGAACCAACCACTATATGCCCCACATCGACTGACTCGCCACATCCTGGAGGCCTCTATGGCCCAGTGTTAGAGAAGGGAACCAAACACTGTGGCGCCGACAGCACCTATACCGTGCAGCCCCATTGTGGGCATAAAAAAGAAGACCCGTACATCTCTTCACGGAACTTAGGGTTTGGGTTAGAGTTGAGGTTACGGTAAGATTGTGTGGACTGGACTTAGGATCCATTGATTGCAAGTTATCGAAATCTGCCCTGCCCAACAAATACCGCAACATCGAAAAACGACTCTTCAAGGTTGTCGAGCATGCTGCCCACCCGACACTCACGCAGAGCCCATGCCGGGATTGAGAGAACTGTGTAGACAACCGCAAGCTCGCAACCTGCAGTGTGTCGAGAGCTGGGCTGGAGGCGTTGGAACACAAACTTTGTATGGAAGATCGTGAACGTACAGGTTGTGGAATTTGGCAGGAATATATACAACTCCCGTGGGAATTTCCGCTGAATATTCCACGACCGTGGAAGCTGGATGGTCCACTTGTTGCGTGCGAATTTTCAGCTTTTTCGCCAAAGCGTTCACTACGTCTTTTGGAGTTTATTTTCGTTAGCTGCAAGCTGCCACCACTTCCATAGGAGAGGATAGCAGCTTACACGGAAGCCGTAGTAGTTTTTACGGAAGCGCCAATTCCCGTTCACGACAAGCAAACGTTTGTGCACCACACGGTCCGCCGTGCATTATATACTTTCACACGCTCCGGCTCTCCAGCCCATCTCCTATGAGGGTATGCGGTGGCCGGCTTGCTTGGCAAGCGGCAGTTAAAGTCATCCTCTATCACCCCCCCCCGCCACGTTACCATCCATTGTGCTTGTCGAACAGAAGGTTTGAACATACCAACTGTCTATCGTTGATGATCGTTACTTTATATCCCGCGCCCGACCGTAGCGGGTGCGAAATATATGGTATCATTCACCTTACCAGAATTCGAGCGGTCGAACAACATCCAGCCTACCGAAATACCTTTCTCAAGGACATGGACCAAAACAAATGTGTTTTTGAAGTGTAAAATCTATAGAGCATGGAATCAACGTATCGAAGACCTCTGCGATCTAAGCGCATGTGTCGTGTGGCCAATACCTGGGGAGGTGTAGATGGGACAAAGGCCTGCCAATATGCAACAGTGGAACGAGCTTCGCGGTGACCATCATATCGACTCAGCTATAAGCTCAAGTGATGCAAGGCTCGAGTTTTTTCTCCGGTGAAGTCCACGGCGGAAAGCACAGTCTTGTGTTTGTCGACAGAGCGCACGTGGGCTTTTCGCCGACGAATACAAATAACTTGTAAATACGACGTAGCGTCATAGAGCCAATTTGTAAAATGTCAAACAATATATGTAAATAGACAAGAATCCAAAGGCGTTGATCTCCTTTTTGCCCTGGTGTAGACACAACAAGTAAGAGTATTTTTCGACGCATGCTGCGGTAGAGGTGCACCATGTTTTAGCCGTGCGCCTTCTGAGGGTGGTGGTCACTTGAGGAGCTCTATACCACACCTAAAAACTGACTCAGGAGGTGCTACCCGATTAACCGTCACACGGTCTAAGTATAAAATGAAAACCGTTGTTAAACAATATTGAAACTCCGACGACTTTAGGTTAAGAAACTTCGTCATCCAGAAACAACAAATCAGCCAAAACGTGCCCCCTCTATCGTAGCACGCGTCTTTCCTAACATACTAAGATAATCATCTTGTTGTCCACTGGTCTCTTAGTACGTCCGTTTATAAGACGATTCGAAGGGGGATAAGCGAATATTAATATTTGGTGCAGCATCGTGTTTGAGCCGGTCATGGGCTTTATCGAGCAACGTGAACAAACTATCAGCTTTCGTGAGTTTGGATGCTGCCGGGGTAGCAACTTTGGGTTGGTGAACTCATCTCGTGAGTCGATTCTGGCCACCTGCCACCGCTGTGTTGATCACCCAGCGCTTTACACACCCCATCTACGGAGCGTGTCACAAATAAGCTACCTGTAGCTGGCGACGCTCGTGATGCGGCTAGCTGCACTCGTACTGCAAACGTTTGTAGGTTGTTTGTATTATAATTTGGTGTCTGCCGAAGTTTGACACACTTCGGCCACTGCGGTATCTCAACGTAGAGGCGTAGACCCCTTAATGATAAAGGGCGTATGGCCAGTATCATGATAATGGCACCCTTGCGGAGTACCGAACACCAAACCTGATGCCGCCGCTTTCCTAACTAGCCGAAGGTCCAGACATATCGTATCAAAGAGTGTTCGACAACGAACGAAAACCATGCCGGTAGTTCTAATCGGAAAAGCCACCCACCCCTGCCGAATATCAAACCAAAAACTGATGCCGCCGCTTTCTTAGGTAGCCGAAGGTCCAGACAGAGCGTAGCGAATCGTTTTTCATTGACGAGCTATCATCGTGTTTGACAGGAGAGACTGTCGGAAGAGCAAGGCGGGAAAGCCAAGGAGTGCGCGGTGAATATGATCTTCCGCGGCCTTAACAGGAGTCTCCAGACGGCAGTTCCACTTCTTCTTCAAGCTTGCCCAAAATGTTGCCGCTGCAAGAAAATAGTAAAAACAAACAAGTGGGGAAGAAAGAGGCGACGTGCGATACAATGCCACAAAATACAAGGGGGGAGTTTCGATTCAGTCTCATGTGTGTAGTCTGAACAGGCCTGTCCCTTACTATGAGACAATAGACGGTGATTCAACGGTAAGGCGTTTTGTGTGTGCAATATCAGCGGCACACCGTAACCTCACCCCCACTCGTTAAGGCCCATTGTCTACTACGTAAACCTTGATGTTCCAGGCCACATATACTGTACTCACGCTGGATTGTACTGGCAGACAGCGTATGCGTACAGATAACCATCCAGATCGCAAGTCTCCACCGCACATCCCATCTCTGTGGTCGACTTCCAAAGGATCTGTGTCGCATGTTCCCCGTACTCAGCCACGATGTCCACCTGAACTTCGCTTTCGTCTGCTCGTTTTGGAAGTGAGCAACGGGATGCGTACGTATTTCGCAAAGAAGAACACAGGCTTGGCATGATCAGATTGAGGAATGAGATGGCGAGTACAACGTAGTTCGATACTATACCAGTGATTTTTCCCACTTGCTCACGGCGGGCAGCAGTCACACTATTACCGATGGTCAGAGCTTACTGTAGTACGATTCAATGAAATCTGCAAGCGACCATGTAGCGTGGATCACGGGTGGTGTCTACCCTCGATAAAAACGTATGCTACATATATATGTCGTGCTTTAAAAAGAAAATTCAGCTCACATAGCGAGGCCATAGCCGACTCGGGCGTGTAACAAGATGTCGTACTATTTCCCAAGCACAGGTACAGGTTTTCGCCATAGTCGTTGCGGTCGTCGCTCTCGCTGTGGTAAAGGTCTCCACAACTACTCGCCAGGGTTTTAGCGTGGGCCTGTGCAGCGATAAAATACAGTATGTATCATAGCATGAGGCACGCTCGTGCCGGGGGTGATTGATCAAAGATACATTGGCTCTCACGAGTTTGCCTCGCAGTAGGTCGACGGGAACCTGAGACAACTCGTGAGCCGGATGGCAACCACAGGACCCATGAACGCGTCTAGGTACGGCCGGAAACTAACCCACACAAACGTGTATTGGTGCCGAACCATACGAACAATATATCAAAGCTCAGATGTTGTTGTGGCCTTCTCCTACTACGTAAGCGTCCACGTAACACAATATCCACAGGGAGGTGTTCATGGCATCACACAGCACCAAGAAAGCGGTCTTACCATGGCAGAGGAGGCCACGTCGTCGTCATACGTTAGAGCGTCTGCGTTGTGTGAGCACCTTGAGGCGGAACCACACGCAGGCGGGATGGGGTGGTGTTCGCGTAAGATTGTAGTTGCTACAATCGGCTGCCTGCAGTTTACGCTACTAGTTGTAAACGGACTCGATACACTCTAAGTGCGCAAGTCGTGGAACATTGCTACCGTAGATCGTCGTGACACACGCCTGCCTCGGGTACATACGAAGTATGAGACCATCTCGTTTGGCAATCGAGACCGCCACGCTGCCGGATCTGCCGATAGGGTATATTTTTAGTGGGCTGTTCGCTCGCCTGGCTTCGTTGTGCAGGTCGAGCAAGACGTCCATATCAGTGGGAGTATCCGTCGGTGTCGTGGGCGGTGGTTCAGGGCTCAGTTGGTTCGCCGCAGGTGCTTGCGATGGTTCAGGAGTCGGTGGTGGTGCATCGGTGAAGTCGTAGTTGGCAGAGGCTACCTCCACAGGACTATCAGGAGCTAATCTAGCATCAACTGAATCGTCAATGTCATCGTAGCAAATTCTTGAGAAGCGCCCATTGTAGCGGCATGGTGTACTCGGCAGGCGGCGCTGGCAATTCGTTTGAATGCATTTCAGATGTGGACACGGTGATGCATGGGCAACCGGTGCAGCGAAATGTTTAGGTGGAGAGACACTTCTCAAGATAAAAAAAGGGGAATTGGCGCAATGGTCGGTGATAATGAAAAACGTTTGACACATGCTACGCTCAGTGGGCACCTAAACGGTATGCACCTACGTTCCCACTTGTGGAGCTATTTGCCTTATCCGGAAACCGACTGTGTGAATAGTACCAGGTCTTTGGCGCAGAACAGATGGAACAAACAAACACCCAAAAAGGTGAATGACTCTGCATGGGTATTGGGAGCGCCCCATGCAAGACGTCGCTTCAGCCTGTCAATCATAAATTGTTTGACCTACATATGATCCCCCTAATTTTCCAAATGCGTAGTTTGCACCAGATAGGCCAGACACAATCGTCGCTACTGTACAGCATACTCGCTCTCGAATACATGGGGTGTCCGAAGCATGTCCAAAGTAATACCACATACCGCGTGCGCCAGGAGGTGTGATATGGCGTACGAGGTATGCATCAGGGTTCATTGCAGGTGTTACGTCGTTGCGCCAGCGCAACCGATTCAGCAAAACCACTCGCAACACGCGACGAAGGTGTGCTGCAGCTTTGCTCAACACGAAACAACAAGAACTGCGCATGTTCCGTTCCTGTGTTTTTGGTCGACAGGAAGCACGGCACACACGCAAACACATGTATGTGCATCGTCCGTAGCCACCACGACAAGGAGTGCTTGATATGAGACAGGCTGCTGTTCATTCCGTTATTACTGCACAGTATATAGTATTGGCGACAGTATAATCGGACATCAGACTGCAGGAGCAGCAGCCAGGCAGCAGAGCAGAGAAACAATATTGAAACATGGGTATTCGTATTGTCCTGGCAGGCTTTAGCTCGGCGGAAACATATCATGTAGTTCCTTGACGTTTTTCGAGCCTTTGGACGCCCAGAGCACGCGAGACAGACCTCGACCGTGCCCCAAACTTACAACGTGTGTTCATGAGGGCCTGCGGTTTCTCCGCGGCCGAGAGCAAGAGAAAAGACCCGCGGCCAATGAGAAATCGTGGCTGGTGTAAAAAAACAAAAACAATGATATATAAAGATGTGACTTGACAGAAACGAAATACCCACATGGTGTGTGCCGTCCGAACTGTGTGTTTTCGAAGACACTGGCATAATATATGATTAGAGTTAATCATTGTTGCAAGATGTGTAATACACTTATGCATGGGGTGCATTGTCATGGAAGGCGCTTAGGTTCGGTGCTGTTTCTTGTGCCTGCCATATGTACGGCCTAACCTGTTGTGTACGTATAGTATAGTTTCGATAGGAAAATAATGAACGGGAGGAAACGCTAAAATGCAACAAATGTATTTGTCAAGCAGGAATCGAACGGACAGCTATCTGTCGACACGTCGACACATACAGGCAAGAAGGTGCGCGCTCACATTCTGGGCTTTCCCTGCAGAAGTGTCCTGAGCATTGGATGCGTGATGTCCAGCGGTTTGAAATTCTGCTGCCAATACCTCGAGCAGAACCATCTCCAGGCAGCACAGGGCACGCACGGAGCTTCGCATACTCAGCTGCTGCAGTACGGGAAGAGACAAACAGGCGACAGGGGTGCGTCAGCGAGCATACACAGGGCACCAACCTACCATTACTAGCTGTCTCCGCTGGTGTGTATCAATACAGTACGTACACAATGTGAACACGGTACAGTATTTGGCGCATTACATTAAGGGGCCCCTACAGTCAAAACAAAAAAAGAGTATTTGAGTCTTTTGAAGAAGAGCAAATCGTCATTTTTCCAGCAGGAAATACTAGGGCTGGGCACTGGCTGACTCAGTCAGTAGCGATTTATACTGTCGTCAAAATCAATCGGTATACTGGATTGCAACATTATACTGGCCGAGAGAAGCGAGTAATGCCGAGCGAAGGTATCAGGTACTCCACGCAGAAAATGAGACCACAGATGAAAAACGCGGAAGGACGGTAGGAAGGAATGAAGGCGTGGAAAGGTCCAAAATCTGGGAACTGACGGAGAGCTCCTCTATCCTGTCTCCTCCCGAAACGTTTTTGGTGGGTTTCCGTACTTTAATGTAGCGTGTTTTTGGACGTACGTAACATAAAAACTACTGGCTAATGTACTGGCCGGGCTCATCAGTAGATTACTACGCCAGGAGATTACTACTGCCAGTACCTACTGTGCCAGTGCCCAGCCCTAGGAAATACGCTATTGCTGGTATGTACGATAACACCATATGATTATCAGGTATCCTTACGAAACCTCCAGTTCTAATGCTCAGACATGCTGAGGGCCAACGTATAGCTTGCTCGGTACGGTCTCTGGAGTATGCAAGGGAGGGCAGGTATTGCTGTGTTTGCACCACGAAACGAAAGTGCGCACGAATGTTGATCGTTTCGGAGCTCCTGTTAGGTATCTACACTCCGCTGTGATTGCGTAAGATGCTGCGGACGGTCGAACTAGAGGTCCACGTAGGTTCATCTACTAGTGCTAAGCATGCTCTTAAGATAATATATCCTTTCGCTCCGTACTATCGGCCGTTGTTATGCTGTGTGTACAGCCGTGCATGATGGGTATGAGATGAGTGCGTTGTGTCACTCCAGAGCCAAGGACCAGATACTACGTAGATGTAGAGAAGAATGCTGCTGCTGCCACAAATAAATACCTTGTATAATGTTATAATATGTGTCCGTATTGCATACATACCCGATTCCCTGGTATTAAGGCCGCACCGACCGCCGCCGGTATTGTGCTCGAGGGTATACCAGAACGTGGGGTATATTCGGGCAGCCGTGCCGAACTTACGGAAGTGTCGGTATTGGAAAAGTACCGAACTTACTGAAGTGTCGGGTAGCCGTATCGAACCAATACCGAACTTTCCGAAGTGTCGGGTAGCGGTACAGCAAAAGTACCGAACTTACCAAAGTCTTCGGTAGGGTATCGAGTCTGGCACCGAACAAATACCGGTACCCCCGGTATTGCGATCGAGCGTTTACCGGTACCTGGGGTATATTTTGGAGGCCATACCGAACTTACCGGAGTGTCGGGTACCGGTATTGAAAAGGACCCCAACTTACCGAAGTGTCGCGTAACGGTATCGAGACCATACCGACCTTACCGAAGTTTCGGGTACCGGTATTTACCGAGAAAATACCCCCGGTATACTTCGGTACGTACCCTACCGAACATACCCTTGGAAATATATTGCTGCACGACGGGACGCGACGGTATAGTTATCTGTCCGCGACGGAAACGTATATACGGGAATGTGCTGGAGCAGCACTGGAGATTGTAACTTTATACTTTCAATTTCAAAATGCGTAAATTCGCGACTTATTTTCGAAACACCCAAACAACGGCCGCACTTTCATGCTCTTACCTCCTATTAAGATTAAACTCATTTGGCGCGAAGCGCCAAAACAATATGCCGCGGGAGCGAAGCCACCGAGCCTTTTGGTTGCGTACAGTAAAAAAAAACTTTGTAGTAGCGGTGCGTTTGGGCCTCCATTTTCTTCATGGATTTATGTCTGTAATACTCGTGTTTTTGCATTAATTGATCGCGAGGGGCTTACCCGGCCTGGTGAACATTCTAAATACAATCGAATACGTGCAGTTGGGAGAATGTGCATGGTGGCAGGCATCGTCGTACTCACAGATGTGCGAATCGATTATTCCCAGGTACCTGTTACATATCGAAAAACTCTAGTAACATCTGTGGAACAAAGCGTGGTATCATGATATTGGCAGTCTTAGTTCGTTGCCTCTCGACAGTAGCGCTCGTGAATCCTTCTTGATGGCACCGCGCAGAAGCAGGCTTTGTCGCTCAATGCTCCAACAGCCTCCCGAATCATACGAAACAAAAAACATGTAGCTCAAGTGCACCGCGCTCTTGGACGCTGTGCACTGACCTCACGTGTCGGAAGTAGCTTGGATGGACATGCACCTATAATTACGCTGAAAGTCCGACGAGGTTGGGTTAAGGAACCCGACCATTCAGGACTAAGTGCTATCTCTATCGTAGCACGCGTCCACCTCTAGTGATATTATTATCATCTACATACAGTAGTTTGTTTTCCTAGCTGAAATATGTTTGGGGGTTGCGTGTTTGACGCGAAACGCACATCAACATGCTTGTGGTCAGCATGGGTTCCGACCAAACGATTGGCGCACGGGAGAAGTAGCGACCACTAACACAACAAAGAACTGCGTAGGAGATGCATGCAACGAAGGAAACCGTTCTTCTTACAAGACAATCTCCTGGAGCGGTCGTTCGTACAGCTCAAACGATGGGTCAACATGTTTAATAGGTTAGATATGCCAACGCCATTCATCGATGCGGAAACGCCCACAGCTGTCGAAACACGCTGCTCTAGTCTCATCGTCTCGCTCTCTAGATCTATGAATACACAAATGACATGTATTCTCACGCGTAGATGGCGGATGGTGCCACACGAAGATAGTGGCGGATGGTGCCACCAGGAAGGACATGTAGCTCTCAACAATGCATCGAAGTGCAGAGCAAGGCTTTGCAAACTGGGCGTTGTGTATACGAAATTATGTTAACGGTTAATTTTCAATTGCGAATGGACAATTAAAACTATGTATTAATCGAGGTAGACGGCGTGATCAATTAACCGAACAACGGAAAAGCTTGAGAAATATATCAGGCATCGGTTGTCATTGTTGAGTGCATAAATGGTTGCAGCATTGTAATTTGAGGGTTATAATATATTTCTTGCGAATTATATCGTGTCCCTCTTGTTTGTGTCAACATTAATTACTACACACCTAGTTAGCTCAAGTTATTAATTAATATAAGATTTACTTCCATACACCCCTACCCTTATGATATACTATGTGTAATGATGTTGTACTTTATTTAGTGACATATCCAACGCCACCATTTCCGTCGCCCTCCCCTTGCTTGGGATAATCACGACTTGAAAACCCGTCCCAGCGGTGTATGTTGATATTTGCTACCATTTATTATTGTGTTTCCACTGTACATGCTTTGCTACCCACTCGCCATCGCCGTGTCCCTGACCAGATA
>MEHQ01000814.1:111198-172053 GCA_008828725.1 Saccharina japonica | reverse complement strand
TTTCTTTCTTTCTTTCCTTTCGTTCTTATTTTTATTGTTACGTACTACCAGAGGTATGAAATAAGACTTATTTGTGTTTGTGGGTGGGCAGTCTGTTCTTGGTGGTTCTTTCTGTTTCACTTTCTACAGAAGTAGGGGTCTCTCTATAGTGTGGTTGAGTAGTGCCGGATGCCCGCTACAGTGGGTACCCCGACTTAAGAGAGGGTATGTTGAGAGAATAGTACAGTTAAGAGAGACCGAATCGGCTGGACCCGCCTACACTAAACCTATATATTTATCACTGTGGATAAGAGAGAAAGCTATTAATAGATTAAGAGAGCTGTTTTTGGCCTGTATGGCACCACACCTCTCTTAACCCTCTTAAATAGGGGTACCCACTGTATTGTGCCTGTGAAGTCGCTTGGCACACATGGGATCAACTAGTGTGGCAGTGTGCGGAGTAGTGCCGATTTGCCCGCGGGGTGGCTACGTAGTGGCTTCGTACGTACGAGTAACCTGGTCTACACGAGGAACGAACGCCTGCTGTGTTCTTTCTTCCTTTTCGGCTTGCGACAACCTCCGGGATTCCAAATAAACCACAATACCGAAGGAGGGCCTTGTACAGTACAGGACACCTAATAAGAAACAGGAACGCTGGCCCAGGCTGGATTTCTTATTTGAAGAGAGGGTGATTGATTTCTACACTAATTTCAAGATAATGACTCTCGAATTTGTATTTCCTTCTAAAAAAATGAGCCTGGATTTCTTATCAGACCTGTTCCTTATGAGGTGACCTGTACTGTATACAGCCCAGTACAAATATGCCGGTTCTATCACACATACTGCGTTGAAAAGTCCCGAAAACATTGGTATTTGGTGCCGGGCATTTTGGGGGCTGCCCGAATCAACGGGTGACGAAAAATGCTCACAACCCTTCTCGCGATAAACCGAACGCATGCACCGTATTGGGAACGGGGGACGGGGGACGGGGGGGTGCCCGCTACAGGCTATATATATACAGGCATGTGGTTCCCATATGCGAGTTCCGAAAGGAAAAGGGGCTGGAGAAAGTACGAGTAGTGTAGAGAAATAGGTGAATGGAATGGGCCGACAAAAACAAGAACCCTATGTACGACATCCTTGCGGGGAAGAGCGGTGGGCGACTGAAAAAAACTTCCAATCGCTTACATATCTTGCGCAGGGAGTTATTAATAGATGGGTGGCATGCCGTATCACCCGGGTGATGATAGAACACCCCCCCCCCCCCCCCCTCCGACAGACGGTTCCAAGCTAATTGATCTCGGTATGCGGTGGCTGCCGTCTCGAAAGGATGCGTGATCAATGGTCACATGAACTAAGGCAAGCACACCATCGAGTACGCCCCCCCCCCCCTCCCCTCCCCCTCTCCGACAGACGGGTTTCCAAGCTAATTGTCTCGGTAACGGGGAGAGTCAAAACGCCGAGCGATGCTATTATTCCGGGGAACCATAGTAAATACTAGTAAATAGGACCTACGGTACAGACAAAAACCCATATATTTCCCTATGTTTACCAACAATATTTGGTCCTATTTACTATGGTCCCCCGTGATATGGTATTGTTCCAAAGAGTAATGCCTGCCTTTCAGGGGTGGCGCCTTATTCTCTGAGCTCCTCGCACGAGGAGCTCAAAACCTCACCCGGAACATGACTTATGAATACTTGTGAGATATTGGTTTGCGCAATCCAACAACGGTTTCTTTGCGCTATTGCGGGGGACCAAAGTTAAGAGCACCTACGTACGGTAGACACGAACATATATATACTTCCCTATTTTTACTAACAATATAACGGTCGGGACCGGAACACACTGCGGGGTGTACCGGCCGGCCTCCTGCGCGCCCACCAGCCGGAAGCGCGGGAAACGTAAATGAAACATGTATGTACGACATAAACAAAAGGCCCTGGTACACACGCCTCGGGCAGATCATACAGGTCATACAGATCATACAGATCATATAGATAATTCCCACTTCAGGATCTAGATATTTCAAGGCATATCTACTCGCGATATTGTATTCCACGTATGATCTGTATGATCTGTATGATCTAGCTCATGTGACTGGGTGGGACCCGTAGAATGTACATAATCTACTGCAGCACATGGTAGCTGGGTTGACTCTGTAGTATGCAGATTCTGCACAAGCTCTCACAACGGCAGCTGAGGAACTACAGTAGATGCTCTAGATCATCTACAGATACTAGATGATCTAGATCATAATATATCTGTAGATGATCTAGAGCATGATCTATCTGTAGATGATCTAGATCATGATCTATTTGCAGATGGTCTAGATCATGATCTATCTGTAGATAATCTCAATCACGATCTATCTGTGGATGATTTAGATCATGATCTATCTGTGGATTATCTAGATCATGACCTATCTGTGGATGATCTGTCCGGGGTGTGCAAAGTTCCCCGTCAGGATGTGGTAGACTTGGAACCCCAGGGGTGTCGCGAGTTAGAAACGGGGAGCACAGGAAATATCCTATGATGAGCTTCGATGATGTGTCTCCGATGTCTGATTTAGGTATTGGACGTGAAAATGTGAAAATGTGATCATGATTGGATCTCTCCCGTGCTGAGAGCACTCCACACACACAAAACGTAAGAAAGCACCGCCGTAGCTGCAGTAAGGAAAGGCTAGAGCTTGAAGCGCGGCTGATTTTGTGCCGCTGCTGTTGTACCGCTGTGTGAGTGCCGTGGCTGCGTGGCTGCTTTAGAAATGCGGGGGGGGGGGGGCGTTCGAAGGGAGTCTGGGTCTACTCCATATCGTCCTGTGTCCTGCACCATCCACGGTATTCCCGAACCGACACCTATTGCACCGCTCTTCAAGATGATGTTTCAGGTTCTTAGGATGACAGTAAACACGGCACGCATGCATGCACACACAGTAGTGGAATCACTACTGCTGTGCGTGGCCGTATCAAAGCCAGGAGCGCGAAGCGCGGCTGCTCGTGTACCGTGGTTTCCACACACCAGAGGGCTTGAAGGGCGGACATATACGGCAACGGAGCAAAAGCTGAAATTGTGAAACTGTAGGTTTTCATGGTCTTGCGCGGCTCGGCGAGGCGGAATGCATTCCCTTGAAAAAGAGCCAGCTCGCGCAACTTTGGACGCCCAGAACACGCGCAACGGAGCCCGGTCGAGCGCCCAAACATGCGCGGTACGTAGTGTACCGGCAGGCCTCCTGCGTGTCCCACAGCCCGAAGCTAATAACATGCGTATACATGCATGTGCCTCCATCGCTCTACGTAGGAAAAACATGATAGCAAAAAAAACACGTGGGCCTCCTGCGTGTCCCACAGCCGGAAGCGGACAAAGTGCGTAGTATACATGCGTGTGCCTCCATCCCTCTAGGAAAACCATTATAGCGAATAACCAAAGTAACCCCAAGGATATAAAAATATATTCAAGGGTGTGGTCGGTAGGGTACGTACCAAAGCATACCAATACCGGGGGTACTTGCTCGGTAAATAATCTACTCAAGTATTAGGTAAGGTTCGGTATATACGGCCTCAATACCCGACCGAACACTCTGGTAAGGTTCGGTACGAACTCGATAACGGTACTCGACGCTCCGATACTCGACACTTCGGTATTTCGTTACCTCACTACCTGTACCCCGACACTTCGGTAAGTTCGGTAGGACCTTGATACCGGTACCCGACAAACCGGCAACGGCATACCGGGGGTATTTACACTACCGAACTGGCTCGGTACGGCGGTATTGCCTTAACGAACACTCCGGTATGGTTCGGTAAGAACTCGGTACCGGTACCCGACACTCCGTAAACCCGGTACGACCTCAATACCGATACCCGACCCTTCGGTAAGTGCGGTAGACCCACCCAAAATACCCCGGGTACCGAGCGCACGCTTCGACCGAAACAGTACTCCGAAAACCGTCATAACGGCACAGCAGTACAGCACAGCACTTGGGGCATGGCGTACTATAAAATGTTTTGATATGTCTAAAGATAGGTTGAACAACCAGTACCGCAAATTTAAAGATCGTCACGGCACTACGTGTAAGTAAAGCAGTACTATTAATAGTACTCGTATATACCAGTTTTGGTTTTAAGAGGAGGTACTGAAGGCATACCCAGTAACTTGGGCACAGTTTTACTCTCAGTACTGCGGCGTATCCAGCTTTCGCTCGTAATTTTGTAATTTTGGCTACATAGACTACTCTGAGGTACGGTACTTGTACTCTAGAGTGCGGATACTGGTGGAGTATACTGGGCACTCGTGTATGGTGGCAGTAAGCTATTGATAGGCATGGTGTACGTGAGGTGCAGTATTCCAGGCATGCTTCTCTGAGGTTGCTGGGGGGTATAATACCAGTACACAATAATTTGGGCATAAAGCAGCGGTGTATAAAAGACCCATTATAATATATACCACCCGGTTTAAGGCCATATCATAGTAAAATAGAGATAAGACCAGTTAGTCGGCTCGTCACAAGAAAAAGCTGCTTTGAATTACGTAGCAGTAGTATATACATACCGCTGGTATGTGATATTCTTTTCAGTTCGTTCAGTACGTACATACTGCTGTATTAATAGTAAGAGAGAAGACTAGAACGAACATAATAAGAACGGCGGTTTATTTGGGTTGTCACGGGGTGACCACACACTACTGCTCTACTGCTGTTGTAGCTCTGAGTACTCGTACTCGTACTGGTGTACTCTTGAGGTCTGATACTGGCGCCGTATACCGAATACTGGGTGGTATACTGGCAGTATTCATAAGCTACGAATACTCGTGGCGACCTACGTAAGAGTATTGTCTCAGAGTATAGTCCAGTGGTCCCTCGCCAAATATAGATAGTGCCGGTTATACCGGCACCATAGCGGCAACCGGCACTACTCCGCGCAATGCCACACTGGTTAATCCCATCTGTGCCAAGCGATTCCACAGGCGCGCTATGATACGAGTATGAGCGGGCAACCGGCACTTACGGGGTATCAATAATTTGGGGTATCATACGTATATGAATCATTTTGTATTTCATACCCCATACGTAGACCGGCACTGCGTACTGCGTACTCAACCTGCAGAAGGAAGGGACTGCTATTAGTATTACTGTACGTAGTACTGCTGCTGGAGTTACTCGCATACATTCTCGTATGCCTCATACGCAAGCACTCCAAATATACGATCAGCACGAGTATCATACGTAGTGCAGGTGAACCAGGTAAGGGTTGACTCGTACCAGGACAGGATGGGGAGCCTGTTTGGTTCCCCATTCCCCACCGCCATTTCTGGCGAGCAGGACAGAACACCACATTGGTCTCAATGGCGATCACCGGCATGCATCCCTCCGCACCCAGCACAGAAGACAACTACTATTCATCAATGGGCTACTGTATGACCCTCCAGAAAAAGGTCCATTTTTGGAGGGTCATATATATATAGCCCATAGCTATTCATATCATAGAGAATAAGAGCCCAGGCTCACAGGCAATCTGCACCACAACCTCGCTGTCGACAAAAATATCATGTAAGCAACCCCACTAACGACTGACAAATGACGGCTTGGCGTGCACCAGGAGGCTCCAAAGCCGAAAGTAACTCGACACGGGTTCGGCATTTCGGGCATGCGCTATGCGTTGCCTGGCGATCCGACGTCGTCTGGATCTGTCTTCCTGCTCATCCTCCCCACTTGCTCGCTCCCCTCCCTCTATCTATCCGCTCCGAACCAAAAATCTTCTTGTTGGTGCACAGAGCGTTTTATAGAAGCAGACAGTACATACACGACAGACGTACCAGTCCAAATTGGAAGCAAAACAGGCGGATGTGCGAGCGCGCGCGAGTGCAACGGAGGTCGGAAGTGGGTGCGACCCGCCCTCGCGCTCCCGCAATGAGGCTGCTGCCCATGTACACACACGCACGGTCCTCGTAGTCTTGCTGGGGGCGGTGGACTGGCTGTGGTCTGTGAGAGAACTGATGTCCTCTGGCATTTCACAGAATGTAGATGTTCTTTCTATACTCACGAGACCCTACAATTTACTTTTCACTTCTTAACTGCTGTCTCGTATCCCCTGCCAGGGGCCGGCGTTTATGGGGCACGTGGAGATCAGGGCAGCCTGCCAAGTGGGGTGTCTTCCTCCGCGAGGCGGTGCGGTGCACGGTGGATATGCTTGGTCAAGGGGTGCATTCCTTGACATGGGGCTACGAGTTTGTGCGCTTTGGCAGAGAGAGGTGCGCAATGCATCCCAAAATTCCCGAGGAACACACTAAAAGTTCAGAACGCGAAAAGCCTCAACCCTTCTCTCGCGAGGTAGAGAATCCTAAGAGATACATGGTACACCGACGTACCTCGAAGAACGATAGGCCGCAAAGCTCCCAAAGTCTGATCTCGATCGGGCCGTCTCTCCTGCTCTGTTGCGCAAACCACAGCACCACACCACCTCGTCCAATCTTAAACTGGGGTTTCGACATTTTGGAAGCGTGTTTACCAGAAAAAAAGTGACTTGCGACTTCGCGACTTCCGACTCGTGCGAACGTCGGCGCACTCACTGCTGTTGCTGCTGCTGTGGGCGGGTCTATTGACTACAGATCCTCAAGTTATCTATAAAGGCAGCAGTAGTTGCATACCGTTACCGTTATTTGCAGCACGCATACGTTTTTAGTTGAGATTATGGGTTTACGATGATGGTTACGCTTTGTAGCCGAGTCGTACGAGGAAGAAGAAAAAAGACCACCACTGACAGACGACGATCTGGCGTCGCAAGCTCAGCGAAAAAGAGACGGAGAAGAGGAGAGTGCTTTCCCTAGTCTGCAGCCTGTGTGTGGACGTCGGCTGTGCTTGTAGCTTGGTGTCGTTGCTATATTGTTGCGTTGCTGATAAGTTTGTGTTGTACCTGTCTGTGTTATACAACAATTTATACGTGCATCTATCTGCGTGCATGGTTGTCTTGTTTGTCAAGTCTGTGTTCGTGTTGTGTTTCAGAACCTACCTGCGACAATGAAGACGATCCGACGAACTTTTGTTATGGTTGCGATTTGGTCCGGGTTGTTGTTGGTTGTACTTGTGTGTGCTGCACAGCAGGAACGAACGACGGTGCTCCGAAAAAAAGCACGTAGTCTGTAGAACGCACACATGCCGATACTAAACAAAAAAACACGCAAGAGAGCTGGACATGCATGACGTAGTTTTGGAGCTGCTGCGTGTCGCGTCGTGTGGTCGTGCGTGTTGAGCCTCGATTCTGTACTTACTTACGTACGTATACGTCGTCAAAAACTACCATCATATTCGTATATGATACGTGAAGTCGTCACAAAATATCCTATCATACCATACCCGGTATACGCAGCGGTGTGCCGGCAGATACACGGACTGCAGCAAGCAGTAGCACAACAACAACAGCACGCAGGAGAGAGATATGGTGCATACAAACGTACGTGTCCGCGTGAACCTGGCTGGAAGACGTACAGCGAGCGTGACAGACAGAAAAGAAGGCGGTATCTTCGTATCTTCCATCTCTACTCCGTTTGTGCGTTCGTGCTTGATTTTTTGTGTCGTTCGTAGACGGAAACAATCTCTCCGCAGATCTCCCGCACGACCACACGATGACTATTTTTCTGTGATCGAGTGGCGGATAGTTGTCCTTCAACCAAAACCTCATGGTCTATCAGTACCGTCAGCCCAGGTACATCTTACTCTCTTTACTGTTGCTGGTGTTGCACGTCCACGGCACCTAGCCTCGAGATGACAAGACGACCCGGATCTCTCGAGTTTGGTCAGCTCTTGTGAAAGTGACTAGCCAAAGGGGACGCTGTTTCGGGCCTGATCACGCCTCCGAATATCATGTGAACTCCCAAATCAAACAAACATCTCCGATCTCGATCACCACGGATCCGAGATCATCGCTGCGCAACGACAGACCGGGCTAAGCACGGTGCAGTCAGTAGCAACTGGAGCGCATAGCTTAGATGCCGCGTAATCAAGCCGGTTTCATGTCGAGCCCCCCTAGCCGAGGAGGTCTTATGACCACTGCTGTGCATCCCGAGGCGGCTTCGAGCAATCCAGTGGATGTTGAAAATGCGGAAGCTAGGCTTCTTGGCGAAGCTGATACGACAAAGGTCGACACGGGGACCGCAGCTTCAGGGTACGTTTTTTTCTCCTGCAAACTAAAGTTGGTGGCCACGGTGTTCCACGGTAGAGCTGTGTGGAAGCTACGTCGCCCTTGTGTTCCTCCCGGACTCCACCTTGTTATCCCTGCCCAGGCCTCCTGGTGTGTTCTTGCTTTGTGTTGTTGGCAAGAACATCTTCCCCAATTTCCGCCTCTACCCAGCGTGGTGTACTCATTATGTCCGTAAATATAAGGGTTGTTTTGTTACTCACATTGATACAATAACGGTCCTTATGTTTGCGGACAGACTGGTATACTTTGTTAGGCACACTCTGTCCGGAAATGTAAAGACCTTTTTATATTCAAGTAAATACGAAACTTATTCTTATATTTACGGACAGAGTGGTGTGAATGACGTACCACCAGAGGTACATCTCATATTAGACGTACCTGAGAGCAGCCATATGAGAACATCACGATCTCTCATAAGTTATCCTTAATTTGCGTACGATGAAACCAGCAATATGACTCTGGGGCCGAGTGTGTTACGTATAAATACGAGTCAGTATCATAGCCAGTGTGTCAGGCACGCCAGGTACGAGTAGAGGTATTTACGAGACGAGTATGATATGATGGCTCTCAGGTGTATCGCACCATCCAGCATCATCACATATATACCAGGCATACAGGCAGCAGCATCGCCATACCAGGTATCATGGCATAGAAGGCTACGAGTTGGCCTGGGCTCAACGCGGTGCGTATCAATCCGGTAGGCCATTACGTCCATGTACGAGTACAGCAAGTATGTAGGTTGCAAACAAGCTCAGCTCGCAGCAGGCGAAACTTCGGCTTTGCTGCTTCTCCCCCAGACGCTGCTTGTGGGCCGCCGGTCGTCGGCCGTACCCCCGCTTCTCTCCAAGGATTTTGGCGGACTCACAGCAGTATACAGGCCCACGAATAAGAAATAACTCTCTTAAGGCCTTGCTAAGGCTGATAAGAACCTGAAGCTCGCTTTTTGAGGGACGCTAAGAAAATTGGGTTAATAATAAGAAATCGTGCTCAGCTGCGAGCACTTAGTACATACACTATAATATTAATATCTGGTACAGCAGTAGCATTGCAATAATCCTCGTACCAGATACTGGTAGTACCAGGTATTATTACGGAGGACCATACATAGTAAATAGGACCAAATCATGTATTAATACGTAGTAAAAATTGGTAAATGTAAAGGATTTTGTGTACAAGGTAGGTCCTATTTACTAGGGTCCCACGTAAATAGTCCACGCTCAAGGCTGAACAACGATGGCTTCACCATAAGATTCTACAGCAGCAGTAAGGCTTTCTCAGATCTCGTACGTACATATTTCTTGTGGTGGTGGGCCCGTACTGCTGTACCGGTATAAGACAGACAGCAGCAGCAGCAGTATTAGTATTAATAGTGGTCCCTCTGTAGTGCCGGTTGGGTAGTTGCTGGCTGCCTCTGCTGTATGCTGTATATTGTGACGGGGATATCGCTTGGCGCTTAGGCACAACAGATGGGATTGACCATTGCGCGGAGTAGTGCTGGTTGCCGCTGCTGTAGTGCCGGTAATGTTGCCTGGCGCATACATACCAGGCACTATGACAGAGGAACCACTACAAGCTGTACTGCTGTGACCGCCAATATACTGCTTTTGTTGCCGGTAATACTTCGTTTATATGATACCAAGTATCGGCCGCAAGGGGAGAGGCACAGCGGGGGGTCATCGACCTACCAGGTACCTTTTTTATCTTTCTCGAGGCTATACATACCTCCCGTACCCCGCGCGACCGAAGTGTCACGCGCAGCTTGCGAAGATGAGTTTCGACGATTTTTTCGATCTCAGTTGAAAAAGCTGCTAGTTTCCTTTCCACCCGAGAAAGCATTCATCATTCATCCCTCCCTCTGCTGTCATTTATCACGGCCCGTTTTAGAAACTTTCAAATCGAATCGAAGTGAAATCGCCCTTTTTTGTATGAATCGAATTTAATTCGATTCGATTTGGTGGAAAAATACGTACAAAATACAAAATTCGTCTTTGGCTTCTATCCGGAAACCAACGTACCAGGTACATACCAGGTATGTTCTCGATTTTTTTTTTATGAGATCGGAATAGCGCGGCATCTTACGCAACGCCTGGCTGACAAGTACCGAGGAGAGTAGATGAGAGCGATGGCGTGCATCGTCGCGTGCGCGCCGCCGACATACTCTGTTTTTTTTATCAAGGAGAAGGCTAGGAAGCTATCACTCTCAGCTTGTCTTGGGTGGGCGGAGGAAGCCCTTAAACGCCACGCGCGGGGCAGCGGCGGCGATGCAGCTATCGAAGTCGTGAGGTTTTCCTCCGTGTTTTTGGTCGATCGCTTGGTTTCCGTGGGTTTGGCCTATCGATCTGGTGGAAAAATTGGGCTTGCGACCGCCATGGTTTTTTTTTTGGGAGCTACCACCGGTCTACTACGCTGTGCTATGGTCTGTAGCCGGGGCCGCGGCTATTGCCCCGGTCGGTACTCGTTAAGGTTAACGGTGTATCGCCTCGTTGGTGGTTGTCGATAGTGCCCAAATAGCGATGAATTGGCTCGGGGACGTTGGCCCAGTGGGAACATGTCACACAAGTTGGATGAACCCCCCCGCTTAAAATCGGTTCGAATCGGTTCGATTCGAGTTGCACATAAATACTGGTACGACGTAAGTATTATCGGATCGATCTTCCCTCGCCCCAAATTACAAATGCCTTGAATTTTAATGTTTGACCAATCAGATGAAACTTCAATTCGATTCATAAAAAAAACGGCTTGAAATCGATTAGATTTGAAACTTTTCTTCGATAAAACAATACTGCCTGACTACGTAATGCTGTGCACACCAGAAAATAGAGATGACACGAATTAAAAACTTTACCAGTTTCCTGAGATACCACGTAACATTTTTAATAAAAGACAAAACAATCGTACACAGCAGTAGCAGTACTACTGACTGCTGTACGTCTTACCCGAGTGTACTGCTGGGCACTCAAAATTGATGTTTCACACGACTGTTGCACAGATAGCGTAAAAGCACAACCAGATCGATCCAACTGCCGTTAACTGCTGTGGCCTGTGGCATGTATAGGTTGGAGGGCCTGGCGTGTTGTGCTTGAGCTGGCATCGCTCATCCCCTGCGCAGGGCATGGTGCACACCGCTGTGCGAGCGATTCCGGCACCAATTTTTGTTTGTACACGGGATCTCATCACTGTTGCGGAGGCGTTATATACCCGATGTAAGAGAAAATAGACGAGAACTAGCGAAATCGCTCTTATCTGTACAATTTCCGTGCCAAGCCGAAAACCCCGCTTTTAACTCCGTGTTCTCTTAAGTCGGGGGGTCTTAACCCCTTAAGAACTGGTCCCACGTATTTTGGGACAAATTACTCGGAAATAGAGTGGTGTAAGTTTTTTCAGTTCTGAATGGGTTGAGTCGATGTACAGGAGCAGCACTGACGTCAAACGCACGAATCCCGAACTCTAGTTTTTGTTTGTGGAGATTTTGACCAAACAGCCTAAAACTGGTCAATACCAGGAAGCAAGTCGGCAAGTCCATTATCGGCGTTTCACGCAGGAAACGATGGCAAACGGTACTGAGCTTTTAAACCCCTTTCCCCTGATTTTGGGCCTAACGGCGTTTTTTCACTTGGCGCCTGGATGTTTTTTTGTTGTTGCTATTGCCTTTCGATGCCTTGCGAAATATAGGCAAAGAGTGCTTCGGGCACGCCTGTGGTAAAAAACGTCTTGAGGCATTGTTTCAATTTTTTAGGCATGCCTTAAAGGCACGGGTCTCGCTGCCCTGTTGTATCTCGTACCTGGTTAAGAGCAAATGATAATTGAGGGAACCCTAATGCACAGATCGTCGATTTCGACTTGGTGATCTAGCTATATATTCGTGACCTGTAGGATCTAGCTCATGTTGCCGGGTCTTAGGGCCGTCTAAATTTGCTCGGTCCAGGACATGTTTCCTGGATAGGATCTGTACCGTACAGATCCTGCTCAACATCTGGCAACCGCAGATATATATAGGATCTGTATGATCTGTATGTAGATGACCTACAGTAGATCGTGATCAGTCCGACTTCCGAAACTTTCCTCTCCTTTGCTTTTTTAGTTGGATTATTTCAGATTCGATCCAATCCGACGACGGTCCTGTTTGTATTGCTGAAACACGTTCGAATTAAGCACCAAGGTATGCAGTCTACATTGTTCCTTGTATAGTCCACACCGTACCAGGTACAGTGCGGTACTCGATTTCAGATCGTGTATATATTGCAAGATAAAACAGTAGTAATTTCAGCTTGGCACGGAAACTTGAATGACCAGGTATCGCCCTATTTTTCCCGCTTTTCGAGCTTATGTGCACGCAGAAATAAATACCGATGGAAGAGATCATTCGATCGTGTCCCGGTATTAATTCAAATCGTTCTTAAACGGGGATACGAACGGGATAAGAAGAGAGCACAAGCCTGTTCCGAGGGGGTCTTAAACCGGGTACTACATTGTAACATCAAGTCGCTCTTAAACGGAGATCCTAGTAAGATCAGAGCGATAACACAGACCTGACACACGATGCGCTCTTAAATTGGGTACCCCACTGTATAGTTAACAGGTTGTACCACTGACTGTAGGCAGGAAAAACAGTTTTGACCACGACTTGTCAATAAGGTCGCCGAGCGCACCAACAGCTTTTGTTCGTAACTCGCGAAATATATATGAGCTGGGGGAGCGTACTCATGTGTTGCTTGCTTAGTCGCATCCCGTTCGAGACGGAGCACTTGGGGAGTTTTATTTTATATATCATGGTCGAAAGACGACCTTGCGCACTATCTTGAATCATCCAGGTCCTATCCGGCCGTTGTGATTTTTTCGTGCCTTAGCAGAGAGCGAGTGTGTCAGCCTGGTGTTTCATCCACAGCAGCTTGTAATTATCTCCAGATTGGCCGTCCGCACTGCTGTCTTGCCGAAAGTCTAAAAAACACTTGACTTTGAGGGGCTACAAAACGGCGGCCGAAAATTGGTCGAAGTACGGAAGACACAAAAATGAGACGGAAAACAACCCCCAACTGGACGTTCGTACTTCGCTTGCGGACAGCTATTAAGACAGCTCCTCACAAGCAACCACAGCCACAGCCGCGAAATTGAGTGACGCTCCTTACGGGGGGGGGGGCTGTGAGAGCGTCGGGTGCACCAGATAGCAGCTGCAGGCAGCCGGAAACGACTCACGAGGTTGATTTCGTAAACTCGAAAAAAAACAATTGCGACCCAGCAGCACCAAAATTCGCAAAATCTGATATGATATTCGGTTCTTCGGCTTGCCCACCGGACCCTACTGCCTAGCACCATGGCTACATCACCGATGAAAAACTCGGTTTTCACCTGTAAATGTTGCTGGTCACCTGTGGAATATTTTGAACTGCTGTATTACGGTCGAAAGCTGACATGCCCGAAAAGAATACGAAGACAGACGAAAACGACGATCCCGTGAGAAGGTGCATACTACTGCTGTGATTAACTGATTTGATCTAAAAATGAGCAGAACGAGGGGTGAAAGCCCCCAGGATTCTTTTTTCGTTGTTGAACCAATTTTCTGAAACTCAGAAAATTGGGGTCTTGTTTGCCTACGTATTGTATGTATATCCCTTGCTCTGTTTCCAAGTCGTGTTTGTGTTTTGGCGAAACGCCCTCGTACGCGCGTCTACTCGTCAACAGAATCCCGAGAGTTCCGCCGTGGCTCTAAGATTGCCGTACGTATTTAGTATTTTTACCCGTACAATTTGTCTTCATTTGGACAAAACGTGTGGTGGCAATCGACTCATCCCACGGTATACCATAAAGGGGTTTTCAGATAGTGTTCGCGTTCTGAGGCAGGCAATATTCAGTAATTGTCACTGGGACCGGTTGAGCTCCTCAAGTAAAAAACTACCGGTTAGTATGATACTTTGACTACAGTAGTAGCATTTTTGTTTTCGGACTATTCATAGGGCACATATGGACATGTTGGTATTAATACGGTTGCGCGAACAAAAAGTTCTTCGAATTCGTGTTTCGGGTGAGATATTGAGCTCCTCTCGTGCCTACTGCCGGTCGCCCCGGTGGTCTAACAGGTAGCCACGAAGGCTGTTAGCGTTGGAGGTCGGGGGTTCGATTCTCCTCGTAGTATGGAGTTTTTGATTCTCAAAAGGACACCAACTGTCGAGAGCGCATATTATAGCGTGGGTAAGCACAACTCGACGAAAGTTGACGAGGGAAGAAAGTGCTGAAATCTTCTCGCGATAGAAAGCAAGGCGAGCACCGTAGTGGGGAAGGAGGGAGAAGAACCTACTTTGTGACCCCGGATCTGAGTTACGACTAGGAAGGGGAGAGAAAGGAAGGGCGAAGATAATAAATGGGAAGGACAAAAAATATATATGGGGAGCTCAGAGAGTAAGCCGCCATCCCTAAAAGCCATTGCTCCGGTGTGGTAACGTATGTATATATATACTTCGAAGTATATATATACATTCAGTATGTACATGCCTCCCAATAAAGTTGGTTGCTCAGAGAGAGTGGTGGTTCAGCATCCATCGGTCTCTCTGCTTGCCGATTTGCCGCGATTGGAGGTGAATTTTCAGTTGAACGGCACTGCTGTTTGCTGTTTAAGTACGAGGGGAGTTGTGAATCGGAACGGACAGTAGTCGACTGAGTTTTTTTTTTGTGATATCGTGTTTCGGGTTTCGGCGAAACGCCGATTCATCAGATGCTCGTTTTCCCGATATATCGGGATCGCTTGGTTTGTCGATAAATTCTACCAAGTACGTATACGTATATGTAAATTGAGCGAGCGCATCGAACCGGGGGGGCTATATAGCGAAGCAAGCATGGGTATGTGTGTGTTCTTCGCATTAAAGCGTCCTTTCTACCCGTCGACATCCAGCACACCCAGTGTCCGTGCCGATTCTTCATCCTAAAAAGGTACGACACAGCAGAGATACTACGCTGCAAATGCAGTAAGCAGAGCAGACGATGCAATGCCATATACCAGGTAGACGACAGGCACGACCTACACTGTTAGCAATCCGCCTGCGTGAAAGAGAAAAAAAAAATGCCAACAATGGTTGACAATGGTCGACGATGGTCGTCACGCCTGTGTACGAGACGGAATAGAAGTACTACTGCTGCTGCTGCTGCTGCTGTACTGCTGGTGCGCTGGTACTGGCTGTAACATTAACCCTAATTTCTAACCCCAATCCGCGACTGATTTGATTGGTTAATGTTAGTTTTTTTTCATCTCGTTCACTGACTGTGTGTGTCAACCATGCCCCCTTTATCGAAAAAGTGGTAATGCTCGTGCGTACTGAGCGAAGCTCTCGACGTCGCAACGAAAATCGAGTTCGATGCGACACCGACAAACAAACAGAAAAAACTTGGAGTACGTTCGAAGTGGAGACGATTTCGATATTTTTATGTTTTGCATGGAGGCTTTTCGTTCAGTGCCCGCATAAAAGGATGAAAAGCACGGGGCTGCCAGAGGTTGGAGGGCAAAACGCGTTCGAGGTTAGGATATACCTCGTATACAAAGTTCGATGCGATATATGGAAACTTTGATTTTTTCGCCACCCTTCATGCGACTCGCCCAACACCTCACTGCGCTTCGCGCTTGGTGCTAGCAACGTCTGCCTGGTCCGTGAAAACCCAACCTCTGCTCCGTCCCGGCGTTGAAGGGATCCGAGGATCTATGGTCATACGACTGCGGTCGCATGAATATGAAGTACACCCCCCCCCGTTCGATTTGATGTATCACACAGCTTGCAAAACTAGGAGTTTCGACGAAATCCTCGATGTCACAGCTTGTGTTTTAAGTTTAATCAATATCGAATGTTTGAATTCGAAATCCGACACTAAGGCCGTTTCCTGTGCGGTTCGATTTTTGAGCTTCAGATTATGGTCCGATCGATTTTTCAGCGACCTTGTTCGAAAATCGAAACACCCTTCCTATGCGAGGAAACACGGATTTATTGTAGGTGCAGATGTTTGAGCAAACGGCGAGACCAACTGCTGTTGTTGTGGTCTGGCGCCGCGAAGAGACGCGCCGAGTGCGCTGTACTGGGCGTAGGACCCAAGCGTCCGAAGCCACGCTGGCTGCCCCTGGTCTGGCGGCGACGCGCCGAGTGCGCTCGAGTCGACTTGTCTTGGTATTTTGTATTTTGACACAACGAAGCATTCGAGCCCAGCACGTTGACTGACTGACTGCTGCTGCTGCTGCATTAAAGTCTACGAGTACGAGTACGGAGAGGCGCGCTCCGAGTGCGCTTCCCTTCGTATCTATGCCCGAGCCCGCGCCAGCCTGCTGTAGTCTGGCGACGGAGAGACGCATCGATCGCCGGCTGCGCGTCGGGCGCGAAGCAACGTCGCTGTGTCACCATCCAACTCATGGATCGTTCTGCTGCTGCTGCTGCTTGCTGCGTGGATAACAGCTTGAATTTAGAGACCATGCCATTTTTCGATTTGAAAATCTGATGACCCAAGTCGTCGGATTTTGGGCCAAAATCCGACGACTTGGGTCATCGGGTTCTCAAATCGAAAAAAATCCGGTCAGATTTTGCACAATCGGACTCCATAGGACGGTGCTTTCGTTTTTGAGATCGAAAAATACATATCTGAAGCTCGAAATCGAACCGCATAGGAAACGGCCTAACATACACACCAATCGCCCCCCCAGGCCTAGTGAGGACGGTATGAATACGGTGAAAGTGTTTGCAAAAACTTCTCGTACAAGTTTTGATGTTTTTTATTCAGATTTCGAGTGCATCAGCAAAAACACTACTCGTGGAGGCTCGATGTTGTTCGATTCGAATGTCGATTGCATCCGTCCGAATGGATCGGGTGAATCGGAAAAAACGTCGGCTCCGATTTTCAGCCCTAGGTGTACATATTGAATAGCCGTATAACACACGGGTGGTAACATAACACACACGTGGGATGTATTTCAGAGCCTGTTTTGTTGGACACGGGTACGAGTATTTTAGAGCCTATTTTCTTCGAAACACTTATTTTCAGAGCCTGCTTTCTTCGAAACAAGTACTTCGGAGCATGCTATTTCAGAGGCTGCTTTATTCGAAACAGGTATATACGAGTATTTCAGAGCCTACTTGTTTTCTTCGAAACAGGTTATTTCAGAGCCTACTTTCTCGAAATAAGTGTTTCAGAGCCTACTAGTAATAATAGTTTCTTCGAAACAGGTGTTGAAGCGCCTATTTTTCTTCGAAAGGTTATTCCAGAGGCTACTTTATTCGAAACAGGTTACTTCAGAGGCTAGTTTCTTCGAAACAGGTATTTCAGAGCCTAGTTTCTTCGAAACAGGGAGCGGCGCACAACGCGAAAATTTCATTGCGGCTTTAGGAAGGTCTCATCGAGGATCTACCCCTAGTAGACCAAGGGGCGTAAAAAAAAAAAGAGAAGACGACACCACACTCGTACAGGAAGGTCAGAATGAAAAACAAACCGGATCGCTGTGATCACAGGACGAAATGAGCGAAAACCATTTTTTTTTGTTTTTCGTTTTTTGTTCCTTTTTTTCACTTGGTTTTAGAGACCCCCCCTATTTTATTCCGTCTCGAAAGGGATGCGTGGTCAATGGTCAAATGACTAAGGCAAGCAACAAATGAGTACGCCCCCCCCCCTTCCCTTCCCTTCGTCCCTACGGCTCTCCGACCGTCGCAGAGGGTGGCAGTGGACGGGGACCTCTGTCGTACATATTCATAGTGTGCTACTGCTATGATACTGTAGATATATCCACATCGTTCAATGTCTCCACAAGGATTTTGTTTCGCCCACATTGTGCAAGTGGGGGGGGGGGTGTACTCATGTTGTGCACGGCCGTAGTCATATGACCATAGACCCTCGCATCCCTACAATGCCGGGACGGAGCGCGTTGGGTTTTCACCAACCAGGCAGACATTGCTTGCACCAAGCGCGAAACGCCGTGAGGTATTGGGCGAGTCGCATGGAGGGTGAGCTGCATCCTGCTAAGAACCGCCTCTGAGGCGGACTTGCATATGGACGACAGCTTCAATGAGTTAATTTATTTTCTGGTGTGGCCACTTCCGGAGACAGCAATGGGTTTTACTATGTAACTGCCTCGCGGACGCCTTACCATATTAACACTACGTGATACGACCATTCCCCTTGTGCGGAACAAAGGTTCTCCACCCCGCACAAATGATCTACTCGACCGCCAGCTTTGGTAACCGCCAAAAAAAAAAAACAAAAAAAAACGGCACCCTGGTTGTCTAGCTCACGCAGCGAGTGGCGTGTTTTACAGCGTCGTTGCCAACCGACGCCAACCCACCACGGGGGGGGAGGGGGGTAATTAAAAAAAAGAGTTGACTTACTGTTTCCTGGGATCACAACGGTCCGGTTCTTCCCTCAAATATAGGGGGGGGGGTAGTGGGGTGTCTGGGATTCAGATCCGCGCACACCCTTGCGTACATCCCTAATAGCTCGGCGGTTGCAAGCACGCTCCCCATTGTGAGAAGAAAATAAATGCTCGGCATGTATCTTCTTGCAACTCGCTGACCTTCCACCCAATGCCAAACCCCTGCTCACCAACACCACCAGTAGAGCCCCACAATACTCGGCGTCCTGTTCATGTGATCCTCGATGTGGTGGAAAGCGATAGTCCTTCCTTACTGTCTCAAACCTTCCCAGCCTGTGTCTCTCCAGTTCAACCAACTACACCGCCGTGATACCGACTTGGATAAACCTTTTTGCCATCCCCTCTTTCGATCATGCCAACGATTCAATACCTCTCCACAAATCCCAGATTTCCTTCGTTCAATATTCCAAGTTAACTTGCTTGCTTTACGCCGGTACTCTTAATATGCTGCCTGCGTCCGATAAATAGGCATGGCTCCTCCGTGTACATGAAATGCAATGGCGCCCACCCCCCCCCCTGGTACGTCGCTACAGTTGTACGCTCACCTTCTGTCATGACCTTGTAGGATAGATAGCCTCTCACTACCAATGCGCACGTTTTTAGGGAGTGGTCCGACAAAAGGTGACCGGTTTTGAGCATGAAGGACTTTTCGTGTTTAGATTTGGTCGTGATCATCTCTTTGCCCACACCTCGGACAGATCGCTGGCAGATCATCTACAGGTAGATAATGTACAGATATATCATCGATTCCTACTTGATGCTCTAGATCTTTCAGAGAAGATATATTCCTGATCTGTATGATCCTTATGATCTGTGTGATCTGTATGTGTTGTATGATCTGTATGATCTGTATGATCTGTATGATCTAGCTCGTGTTGCCGGGTGGGAGCCGTATAGTCTACATTATCTGCTGTTGTAAGCACATGCTTCTTGAGTTGGATCTATACTGTGCAGATCCTACACATGTCATAACGGCAGGTGAGGAACTAGATGATCTAGATCATGATCTATCGGATCTGTGTGAGGTGTGCAGAATTTACCACCAACAGCTCGCTCTAGGGTTCGATTTATTTCAGCGCGACGAAGCACGGTGGTGGTGTACACCTCTTGTGTCTGGCGTTGCTACTTACAAATATGAATTAACGGGAGGAGCTTAATATCTAACGTAGCCCCCAAACATCCAAGTCTGAGAAAAATACAGACTCGCAACCTGATGAGCAATCCCTTGGGCAGGTGTTCTATTCTATCTATATTTACCGTATATGTAGATAGCATACCTGTTGGTAACTCTCAAAGGGTACGAGTAGAGGAAGGAAGAACCAGCACGGACCCCGCGTCGATGGGTAGTAACATAACGGGGGACCATAGTAAATAGGACCAAATGCAATTATTAATAGTAAAAAGAGGTGAATATATACTGTGTAGCGTAGGTCCCATTTACTACATTAGCCCACCCCGTAATAGAAACAATATATGGAATATATGGAATATGTAAGATTTTTTATACCATAGGTCCTATTTACTATGGTCACCCGTGATAACGATGCCGTATGTATGGATTTATTTTTATTTTTATTTTTCCCATCCCATTCATTATCTTCGCCCTTCCTTTCTGTCTCCTTCCTAGTCGTAACTCAGATCCGGGGTCACAAAGTAGGCTCTTCTCCCTCCTCCCCCACTACGGTTCTTGCCTTGCATTTTTGTCGCGAGAAGATTTCAGCACTGTCTTTCCTCGTCGACTTGCGTCGGATTCCGCCTACCCACGCCACGAAGGCGCTCTCAGCAATCGGTTCCTTTTTATTTTTTCAAATAAAGACAAAATCTCTCACCACGGTGGGATTCGATCTTGGGTACCAATGATAGTAGTCTTTGAAGCCGACCACTACTCTACCGGGGCGACCGGTTTGCACGCGCATGACACATGATAAAATATACCAGGTATGATACCAGGTACATAGTACATATGGTAGTAAATAGGGGTGGTTGTAATTTACTTCGCAAAAGAGGGTCGCGATATTCAGAACTGAAAAAAATGTCCCACACTAATTCCAAGTAGTTTGTACCCAAAGATGTGGGACCAGTTCAAAAGGGGCCCCTTAAGGGATTACTTGGTTCAACTGTCTTGGGTTGGGGTGAGATTAATTAATTCAGACTACGCGTACTGTTGTCAATTCGAGATATCAATTAGTTCACCCACGAGGCACACGCTACGAGACACATGGTATGAAGAAAGTTCAAAAGGAAAAATGACGTTTCAGCTGTGAAACCGAAACAAAAAAGTGGTCAAAACTCATCTTCGCAAGCTGCGTATACATATTATATATCATATGTGTGATGCTGCTGCTGTACTTGAATCGCACGTGTTACAGGGTGACTGGGTTGGGTTTATGTGACCACGGGGCGAGATTTCAGTGAAATGAGCATTTTACTGTTTGAAAACATCATCAGCATCATCATCATGCCGAATATACTAGTGGAACACAAGAGAGAAACAAAAATACCCTCTGGGCTCGTCATTCAGAAAAAAAAAGTTGGGTTTCAGAAAAAAGTTGGGGTCAAAAACGTAACCCCCCCCCCCTTGCTCCAGCACGGGCCTCGAAGGGGCTCATCCGAAGCAGAAGCTGGCCAGATGTTTGATGGCCTGTCAGGCGTTTGGTGATTCGATACGTCATACACACATACCTGGTGTAAACAAAAACTAGCGAAGGATGCCGTATCACGCCTACTACGTTGCGCAAGGGTGAGCCAAGCCAGCCTCGTCTTGTTGCGTGAGACCGTCAGCTTGTGTCCTTTACTACCCCGGTGGCCCCTAACTACCCCAATACATAGGTCTAAAACGGGATGGAGAGAGGTTTCCCAATGTATTTCTGAAGATTACGCAGCTAGCAAAAATGAGTTTCGACGAAATCTTCGATCTCACAGCTGTTTTTTTTTTTTTAATATATAAATAGCATCGATGGGAAGGCTGCCGTCAACCGCGCATTTTTAAACAGACAATATTTTCGATTCAAGCAGTAGTTTCTTGAGATACACGCACCAAAAGTCGGTGCTTTGGGATTATTCTGGGCCTATTTACTACACGTAAGGGCCTCCGTGATCCTGCTGTAACTTCCGTGTATATGACACAACAACGCATTTGGCTGTTTTTGTTTTTATTTTGCAAAATTCGAGAGGTAAACTTTTGACGTGTACTATTTGCCTATAGGGGTAGCGCCTTACAAGGGTTTCGCCTTATAAGGGTAGCGCCTCATAGGGGCAGCGCCTTATAGGGGTAGTACCTTATAGGGGCAGCGCCTTATAGGGTCAGCGCCTTATAGGGGTAGCGCCTTAAAGGGGCAGCACCTTATAGGGTAGCACTTATTTTTTCTGGGGCTTCTTCCTCACTTGATTAGCGTGTAGGAACTCTGTATGTCCCCCATTATCAACAGATTTGGGAGAAAAAATGCGGCTTAACCTCGGCCTATCGTAGATATTGTTGGAACACGAAATGCTTTCAACGTTTGTCATAATGAACTATTACGGGACACCATAGTAAACACTAGTAAACACTAGTAAATAGGAACTACGGTAAACGCTAAAACCTACCAGGTATATATGTACCTATTTTTACTAACAATATTTGGTCCTAATTACTATGACCCTCCGTAGTATTTATATATGGCTGCTTCTTTAGTACTAATATATGGTATGCTGCCTGAAGATGGTGCAGCAGGGTAAACCAGGTATTATATACGCTAAGCTTTGTGTTTATGAAAAATAAAGAGACGGCACGACTGTGAGATAGAAAAGTTTACTTGAAGGTAGCTGAGGGTGATACCGCTGTCGTCTAAATTTACTCGAAACCCATATTTGCAAGCTGCTTGTGATACTGACTGTGTGTAATACACCTGCGTGTTGTCGTCTAAATTTACTCGAAACCCATATTTGCAAGCTGCCTGTGGTACTGACTTTCTATATATTACACCTGCGCGTGTCGTCGTAATTTACTCGAAGCTCCAACTTTCCAAGCTGCTTGTGATGCTGCTGTATATATGTTGCACGTGCGTGTGTGTTCCGCTATTTTTTTTAATCGAAACTCCATGTTTTGCAAGCTGCTTGTGATAATGCTGTGGGACCTGGTATATATATAACACGAAATCTTCGATATCACAGCTGTTGTTTTTATTTTTTATTTTTTTAATATTACACCTGCGTGTGTTGACTGAATTTACTAGAAACTCATGAGCTGCTTGTGTGTATTCTTCACCTCAAACCTTCCTTTCTACCATATATACCCGTCGACATCCAGCACACCCAGTGTCCGTGCCGATTCTTCATCCTAGAGAGGTACCGGTTCTGTGGTGACAAAACCTCGACACAGAGATAACACATTGTAAAACTGCACAACAGTAAGAAGAGCAAAACATGTGATGCTGACTGCTGTGTACCCCGATACATTTCGTGTGCCCGAACTCGGAAAATAAATAATGACCTCTAATTCTCGCACGAAATAATAAAATTAGAAATGCGGGGTAATTGTTTTATTGTTCTGACAAGATTGTACCTCCGCACCTGAAAATAAATAATTAAACATAAACACGTTTTTGTTGTGCGGTTTGACTTTGCAACAAATAGACACACGCTCCCTGAATTCTACAGCCTCAGATTGTGTCCCCCTCATACGGGATGTACATCCTGCATGAGGACATATAAAACCCGTAAGTACGCGCGATCGAAGTATCACACTCAGCTAGCAAAGATGAGCTTCGACGAAATCCTCGAGCTCACAGCTGTTGTTTTTTAATTTTTTTTTTAATATTGCCCCTGCGTCCTTGTGTCTTCTGTTTTTTTTTTGGCAGGCGCGACGCGTTAGAAGTGGAGTATGAGCCGCAGGCGCCCCCCCCGGAGTCTTCGACAACCAAGGGGCTCTTGCTTGTCTTCGCGACTGTAGGGCTTCTGGGGTCGTACGTCACGTGGGGGTTCATGCAGGAAATGGTAAGCTTAACCCCTTTACCCTTTTAGGACTGCAGTCCCTTTTTGGGGACAAATTACTTAGAATTAGAGTAGATTGTCCCCAAAACGGGACTGCGGTCCTAAAAGGGTTAAGAAACGCTCCCACGAATTTGGGGACAAACTACTTGGAATTAGTGTGGGACATTTGTTTTCAGTTCTGAATGGCTTAAGGGAGCACGCACATCCTGCCTATAAGAACGAAGGGGCGCTTTGTTCTGTTGCGTTTCAAAAAGTGTTGTTTGTTTGTTTGTTAGTTAGTAGAGGGTTCATGCAGGAGCTGGTAAGCTTAAGGGAGCACGTATATGCTGTAGAACGAAGAGGCTTTTTTCTTTTATGTTTCCAAACGTTTTGTTTGTACGTTATTAATAGTAGACCGGAGAGTTTTTTTTTTTTTTTTTTTGAGTTTTCAAACGTTTGTATTTTTGTCGGTTTGTTGGGGGATTCACGCAGGAAATGGTAAAACGTAAGGGAGCACGCACGTCCTACATACCACTCTGTCCCGAAACATAAGACCCGTTTTATTGAATATGAATGTACAAAAGGTGCTTATATTTAGGTACAGAGTGGTATACGAGTAATAGAACGAAGGGGCTTTTTTTTTTCTGTTGCATTTCGCGACTTTGGTCAGGTTGTTCTTCTGTACTTTGTTCGGTAAGTTATTAGAAGGTTCATGCAGGAATTGGTGAACTTAAGGGAGCACGCACATGCTATACGCTCGTAGAACGAAGAGGCTTATTTTATTTTGCGCTTCACAACCTTCGTTTGTATATGTGTTGGCTTTGTTAGAGGATTATGCAGGAAACGGTAATAAGCTTTTACCCTTCCACCACTCTAGTTTGTTAGTTATTACTAGTTAGTTACCAAGAGTTAGCTAATTATTAATAGTTACAGTGGATACCCCTAGTTAGGAGCACCCGGTGATAATCTTAAGCCAAAACAAGCGTTCTTAACTACACATTGGTCTTATCTGTAGTGGGCAATATAAAGTAGTTTTTAGTGTAGGCGGGACATACATGCCGATTTGACTGACCGCTCTTAAATCCGGAATGCTCTTTCTTATCTCCGGCGCTCTTAAGTCGGACTACCCCGATGGTCTAGTGGTGCCCTCGAACGCTTCTAAGCTTCTAACAGCTTGTTTCCCGGGATCGAGTCTCACGTGGGTCGAACTTTTGAGTTTATTTGCAATAGAAAAACGGAATCAACTGCTGAGAGCGCCTAGTAGCGTGGGTAGGCACAATTCGATGCAAGTCAACGAGGGAAGGAAGGGCTGAAGTCTTCTCGCGATATGAAATCAAGGCACGAACCGTAGTGGGGGAGGAGAGAGAGGAGCCTACTTTGTGACCCCAGATAGGAGTCACTTGTAGGAAGGAGAGAGAAAAGAAGGGCGAAGACAAGAAAAGGGATGGAAAAATATATATAAATGAAAAATGTACAGGCAGTAGTTACAGTAGTTTTGTTTGTTTTTTTCCCGTCCCATCTATTGTCTTCGCTTTATGTACGCTTATCAAGCTGCCTCATTTTTGGTAACTCAGATCAGGGATGATATACATGGCAGGCGCTTGTCTCGCTGGCCCCCTAAAAACTACGGCGCTCACATTCATTTTTGGGTTATATTTTCCGGTTTCCACCTTTTTTTGGGTAAGTTAGCCTGTGACCACGGGAATCGACCGTGTCAAGTGTTGGATTAGTACGGACAGATGGAGGTACTGGATAGAGAGACCGGCACGGTTATTAATGTGAAGACAACAACAACAATCCATATATACGTACGATGTATTCATCGCGTGGTTAAGCTTTTTAATGCTGGTGGTGGTACTCATGGCTATTTGGTGGTGGTGGTGGTGGTGGGTGTTCATGACAGATTGACGGTGGTGGTGGCAATGATACGATGGTGATGATGATATGATGATACGATGGTGATGATATGATGATAAAACGGCGGATGGTGGTATTTTTCTTGCTCGTCTTCACGTGAAACCGTTCTTTCGACGCAACGAATCCAGCACACCCAGTGTCGGTCCTGGTTCTTCATTATAGAGATACAAATTGTGTGTAGTCTCACATATCGCTGGTTAAGACAGAGAAAACCGAACTACTGTCATCGTGAACGGAAATGACGGTACTGCTGTCTGGTGAAGATTATATGACGGATGATAGTGAAGATAAAACGATGAAGATTATGACGATTAAAACGACACCTGGTGTGTGTGTGTGTTCTTCACATTAAATCTTCCTTTCTACGCGACATCCAGCACACCCAGTGTCCGTGCCGGTTCTTCATCCTAAAAAGGTACCAGTTCTGTGGTCACAAAACTACGACACAGAGATACTGCACTCAGTGCAGTAAGCAGAGCAGACAATGCAACGCCATATACGACAGGCAAGACCTACCCTGCTGGCAATCCAGGTGCATGCAAGAGAAAAAAAGAGAAAAAAAGAAAAAAGCGAAAAGAAAAAATAAGGTACATCCTTCTGATGACCACATAATAACTGGTATCTCTCTAGGATGAAAAATCGGTAGGGACACTGGGTGCGCTGGATGTCGACGGGTAGAAAGGACGGTTTGATGTGAACTCACACACAGCGATGATACACAATCGTGATGCTGACGACGATGATGGTAACATAGTATTATGACGATGCATTGATGATGAAATGATGACGTTAAGAGCGATGATAAAACGTCATGATGACTGTATGTAGTGCCAATGTCGGTGGCTGTCGTTATCCGTGGCTATCAGGCGAAGAACTACATGACTAGCGGTACGGCAAGACATGATGAAAATATCTACTGCTGTAGAGTGAGGATGGTATTTAATAGTATACTTCGGTATACTTCGGTATTCGTATTTACCTGGTAGTGGTTAGTGTTGGAGATCGTATCGGAACTTTCGATATATCGAAATATCGAACTTCCGATATATCGATATATCGAAATATTGAACTTCCGATATGTCGAAGTATCAAACTTCGGATATGTCGAAATATCGAAGTTCCGATATATCGTATGAAACGTGTTTTGGCCTCCATTCCCTGCCCCCCCCCCCCCCCCCTGTGTTTTTTGTTGCAGGCATTGGACGAAAGCTTCAGGCTATCATATATCAAGATCGTGTATTACTTTTTGTTGAATTATCTACTGAGGTATCGGTTTGCCATATACACCGTATCGAACTCGATTCCTCGTTCGATATTTGCAACACTAATAAGAGCCACCATAAAAAAAAATCGTGATGCTGATGATAACTATCGGTGTCTTATATCCCTTTTACTGCTGCTGCACCGCACTCAAAACATATACCTGGTATATCCCTTTCACTGCTGCACTGCACACAAACATATATACACTCAGCTAGCAAACATGACTTTCGACGAAGATCCTCGATCTCACAGCTGTTGTTTTTATTTTATTTTATTTTATAATATTATATGTATGTATCTAACTCTAATTCCAAGTACATTGTCCCTACATAAAATACAGATTGTGGAAGGTTCTGATGAAGCCCACTTTTGCACTTGTAGACCAACTATTATGGGAAATTTTATTTTTGGGCTCCAGGAATTAATTTCTAGGCCCAATACACCCGTTTTACTCGGCTGGACAGTCAGAAACACCGACACCCTCCTCCAGATCCACCCGGTAGAATTCCGAGTGCTTTCTGGAGCACTTCTCCGTTTTGCTACGGGCGCAGTTTGATTTTCGGCGCAACCAATCAGTTTTCGGCGGAGGGTCTTGTTCGTCAGAACTGAGGCAAAAAATCATGGATTTTTGCTGATTTTTGGTAAAAAGTCATCATGTAACAACCGATTTTCCTAATTGAGAATTGCCTTTCCGATGAGAATGAAAATCGAAAATATTGTTTTTTTTAATTGTAAGAGATACACTTCCCTTAGAGTATTTTTTTTCTACTGTAAACTATTGTCAGTTGTGACACCCGTCGATGACAAAAAAAAAAAAAACGAAATCGGCATCGGCAGTCTAAAGATATATCGAGAATCCCAGAAAATCTGTATTTATGGGCGAGGGACCTCGCTCATAAATGCAAATTCCCTTAAATACTTGATTTTTCCGAGCCTGTCAAGGCCGTTTTCAATTTTGTTTTTCGTGGATCGATACCTACCATCGAGAAACATATTTTCTAGGTCAAATTCTGGTCGTGAGCGAAATACAACTCTTAAACAATAACAAAGTACTAAAATCGGTTTTCATTCTCATCGGAAAGGCAATTCTCAATTAGGAAAATCGGCTCGTATGTCCGCACGAACTGGCAACATGGAGACACAGTCAAACTACGACCCTGGATAAACCGAAAATAGCCTCAGCAAGCTCTCGGAAAACCATGGGGAGCATCCTGAGGAGTCCACCGGTGTTTTTGACTGTCTCGCCGAGTAAAACGCGTATTTTCGGCTCAAAAACTCAGTTCCTGGAGCCCATTTTTTTTGTTCCCATAATCATTGTAGAGGGACCATTACGATGTGTCGATGTATCTCTTTGCCGGCTGAAAAGGGGGGGTAGATCTCGCTCCCGCCACTTGCAACGAACGACTTTCGTAATTTCATTGTTGATCGTTATCTCTATTCGACTTTTAATAGCTGTAGCCCATGTACGTCAACATCAATTCGACTCGAGTCGACGAGAGAAGAAAGTGCTGAAGTCTCCGCGCTATGTATAAAAATGCAAGGCGCGTGCCTTAGCGGGCAGGGGGGGAAAGAAAAGCCTGCTCTCGTAGTGACCCCGGATCTGAGCGACACCTATCTGTATCTATGTATTAATAGGAGGGAGCAGGAGCTAAAAGGGTGAAAAGATAACACATGGAACGGAGGAACAAAAAACAAAATGTCGGTGGCTCTTTTTGTCTGTAACGTCTATCTTTTTTTTTATTATTACAATCATTATTATTATTAGTATTATTATTTTAGGTGGAAGAACAAGAGGTATGGCAAAAAACCGAATCATTCCCCCGAAAAAAAAAACCTCCAACGTCTTCCCCAAAAGTGCCGGTTGCCGCTATATATAGTGCCGGTATTGTAGGCTCGCGTATATATATTCAGTACCGGCATTATAGACGGACCATTACTGTTGTATGCCAATGTCGGTGGCTCTTTTTGTCTGTGATGTCCATTTTTTTTTTTTTTTTTTTTTTTTTTAATCAGGTGAAGAACAAGATGTATGGCAAGACCGAATCGTTCCCGGGAGAAAAATTCCCGTCGGACGTCTTCCTCGTATTCGGGAACCGTTTGCTGGCGGTCGTCATGGCCGCGGCGATCGTCATGCTGCCCATCAGATCAGAGCCAGCGGGGGGGTGGGCGCCGCAGGTTAGTGGATTGCAGTGTTTTTGTTGTTGTTATTTTGGTGGAGGGGGGGGGAGTTGCGTGTTTGTGATTAGCAGGCTCCGTGGGTGAACTTTGCGCCATGCTCCCTGTCTAACGCCCTGCTGAGTACCCCCCCCCGTCCGCTACGCGTCTATGCTCATACGACTACGGCCGTGCACGACATGAGTACACCCCCCCCCCAACACTTTCCACCCCATAACTTGTGTGTTTGTGACTGGCCGGCTCCGTTGCTCAACATCATGCCGTGCGACATCACCTCCCCCCCTACACGCCTCCCATGGCCTACGAAAACTCGTTTGTTCGTGATGGGCAGGCTCCGTGGCTGAACTTGGCGAGGGGCTCCTTGTCTCACGTACCCCCCGCCCCCCCACACCTAAACCCGTCCCATCCCATGCGCAATTTTTGTGTGTTTGTGATTGGCAGGCGCCGTGGCTGAACTTCGCGCCGTGCTCCCTGTCTAACGTGTTGAGCAGCACAGCGCAGTACCACTGCCTCGACTACATCTCCTTCCCTATGCAGGTGGGTTCATCCCATACCATTTCTGGATACCTGGCCTAAGCCTGGTACATGTTGCAAATCTGATTTTCGACGAAATCCTCGATATCGCAGCTGTCTTTTTTTTTTTACTGTGTCTATCACCTCACCTGTGAGTGCAAGTGACATCGAAATTTTCCTTGATGCTCATCTTTGCAAGCTTGCGCACCCCTCTCTCTCTCTCTCTCTCCCTCTCTCTCTCTCTCTCTCTCTTTCTCTCTCCCTCTTACACTCGATGCACATTTTTTACGGATTACTTTGTCTCTGTTTGATTCAGGTGGTTTCGAAAAGCTGCAAAGTAGTGCCCGTGATGCTCGTCGGCAAGTTTGTTCACGGCAAAAGCTACCCCTGGATTGAGTACTTCGAGGTGAGGCGCAACGCATCTGTCTTTTTTTCTTTCTTTTTTTTCGTTTGTCCAATTTTCTTTTGTTCTAATCCCTTTTACTATTATCCAAGAACACTCACCTTTTTAGTGCAGTTTTACGAAAACAAAATCGCGCGCCCGATGTATCACGCAGCTTGCCGAGTTGAGTACCAACCACTCAATTGGTCGAACTCACAGCTGACGTATGTGTAATTATTGTTTTAAAAGGCACATATATGCATACGTTCATTCAAGCGGGTTTGGCCAGAAAACGGTATACCTTGGGCAAGTTTGTGCACGGGAAAAACCACCCCTGGGTAGAGGGAGGGAGTACTCTGTGGGGGGGATCAACTTCTTGAGTATTTTTTATTTTATTTTTCGTTGGGATACGTACCACGGGATACCACGGGAAGTCCCGCGGGATGCGGTGAGATACGCGGGGGTGAGAATCAACTTGTTACAGTTCCGTTTTTGTTCAATACCTGGTAGTCCTTTGTTGGGATCCTCTTAACCGCTTATGAACTGGTTCCACCAATTTGGGGACAAACTACTTGGACTTAGTGTGGGATTTTTTTCAGTTCTGAATGGGTTAAGGCACTGCGGGATCCCACGGGATCCGACGGGACATCCCGCGGGATACCGCGGGATACGGTGAGATCTCACAATGGAATCCTGCTCGTTTTGATGCGGTTCACGCTGTCGGTGCGGTGTAAGATATACCCCCCCACGAGGCCGTCACATAGTTTACCCATTGATGTCTCTGGAAGTGGCCACACCGTGAAAATAAAATATTAAGTCCGAGGCTGTCATCCATATTCAAGAAAGTCGGCCTCACAAGCGGCTCTGAGTGGGATGCAACTCTCACCCTCGATGCGATTCACCGAACACCTCACGGCGCTTCACAAAAGCTTGGTGCAAGCAATGTCTGTCTTGTCGGTGAAAACCCTTAGTGCTCCGTCCCGGTAGTGTAGGGATGCGAAGGTCTATGATCATACAACTACGACCATGCATGACATGAGTGCACCCCTCCCCCCCCCCGTGTCACCTACCCCCTCTCCCCCTTCTCTTTCTCTCTCCCCCCCCTTCCCCTCTTCTACAACCCGTACTATTACCGGTGCGGTGGAACCCTACTGATGTCCGTGCTATGTAATACATGACACGATGTCTATTTTGCATGCGGTCCATAAAACGAAACGCCGTAAAAGAATAACGCAACTCCTATAATATGCTACGGATGTCTATTTTGGGCAGGCGATTGCCATCGCCTTCGGCGTGAGCATGTTCTCCTTCTCCCGGAGCACCACTGGTTGTTTTGCTTGACTGCGATTTTAATAAACGAAAAACGCCGTAAAACTTGATGCAACTCCTGTGTATGATACTGCACGACGTCTATAAAAAAAACGCCGTAAAACTTATTGCAACTCTTACGTATGATATGGCACGACTTCTATTTTGTGCAGGCGGTTGCCATCGCCTTCGGCGTGAGCATGTTCTCCCTCTCCCAAAGCAGCGGGCCAGTGGAGGAGAAGCGCACTCAGGGCTTGGGCCTGTTCTTTGTCGCGGTGTACCTGGTGTGCGACAGCTTCACCTCGCAGTGGCAGGACCGCATCTTCAAGAAGCACAAGATCGACCAGTTCCAGATGATGTTCGGCGTCAACCTGTTCTCGATCCTTTTCACGACCATATCTCTGCTCTGGGTGAGCCTGGCTTATACTTTTGAATCTGATGCATATATAAAACCCGTAAGTACACGCGATCGAAGTATCACATGATATCACACTCGGCTTGCATAGATGACTTTCGACCAAATCCTCGATCTCACAGCTTGCTCTTGCTTTTTAATTGTATGTATAAATACACTTCGAAGTATGTACTACTATTGTTCCATTTTGCATCTGACAATGGGCAGCGTTTATGTCCATATTACAACCATGCCGTGCACATATATACTATTCGTAAAAGGAGGAAGCTACTCTGTAGGATACAACGACTTGAAACATGGAAGGTACGACGTGTACATCCATCCAGCATGCTCTGTTTTTTTGCTTGTAATATTTTTTTTTTCAAGTTTTTACTGGAAAATTAATTATAATATTTTATGTTTGTTTATACTTTTGAGTGGAAACTTACTTTCTTTTCTTTCAGTCCCAGAGGATGATCGGCGTTTACCTCTTCTCGTCCACTGCCACGTGCATGTCTCTGCTCTGGCCGAGACCGGCTAATTTTTTTTAATGGTTTACGAGGTATACATGTATTCATTGTGCTTTGTTTTTATTTTTTTATATACAGTAGTACGTATATATACTGGTATCATATGCATTGATTTTTAACCTTTTTGTTCCCTTGTTATTTTCACGTTTTTTTTACAGGAAGGAGAGCATAAAGCAAATACGCTACTAAAAGTGATTTTGTACATGCTTTCACCCCAATTGTGCTACGTACATTTTTCATCGATATTTTGCGAGAGCTAGTGTGATCAATTTTCCTTTTTTTTTGTCGTTGATGGAGCCTTTTCCCTACCCCTCCGCCGTTTCAAACCTTCTCCGGCAGAGCGGAGAGTTCGGCACCAGCTTGACCTTCATCTCCATGTACCCGGACGCGCTTTACCACGTGGTGACGCTCTCCGTCACCTCCGCTACGGGGCAGCTGTTCATCTTCTACACGATCAAGAGGTTCGGGCCCATCATCTTCACGATCATCATGACCACCAGGCAGATGGTGTCCCTCGTCGTCTCCGCTGTAGTGTGAGTGGCCCCATGTTATCGATTCCTACTTGATGATCTAGATCTTCCAGGGCAGATAGATGTGTTCCTGATCTGTATGATCTGATTATATCTGTATGATCTGTATGGTATGTATGATATGTATGATCTGTATGATCTAATCATATCTGTATGATCTGTATGATCTAGCTCATGTGGCTAGGTGGGGGCCGTATAACCTGCATGGTCTACTGTAGGACATAGCTCGTTGAATCTGTACTAAACAGATCCCGCACAACACCTCATAAAGGCAGGTTAGGATCTAAATGATCTACGTAGATTATGATCTTGCGAGGTGTGGGATGGTGTCGTTAGCGTTGCCGTTACTGTTGAAATCGCCGTTTATGTTACCGTTGATATTGCCGCTGCTGTTGAAGTTGCCTTTGATGTTACCGTTACTGTTAAAAGTGTTACCGTTGCCGTTACTGTTGAAGTTGCCGTTTATGTTACCGTTGGCATTGCCGCTGCTGTTGAAGTTGCCCTTACCGTTACTGTTGAAAGTGTTACCGTTGCCGTTGCTGTTGAAGTTGCCGTTTATGTTACCGTTACGGTTAGTCTTGCCGTCACCGTGAATTGTTATCGTTGTTGTTCCCGTTACCGTTGATGTTACCGTTGATGTTACCGAAACTGTCACCCCTTCCTACTACTCTGCTCTCACCTTGCCTCCATCTTCCTCCTGTTGCTGCCGTCACTGCTGTTGTTGGTGCTGCTGCTATTGCTACTTTCGTTGTTGCTGTTGCTGTGCTGCTGTCGGGCTCATCAGGTTCGGGCACTACCTAGGCCTGGGTTGCTGGGTCGGTGCTCTGGTAGTGTTCGGTACAATCGGGTACCGCATAAGGCGGAAGATTCAGGCGAACTGATCCCACCCCGTCCCATATCATATGATCACAGACAACGTTTGCTACTAGTATGATACAGATTATGGATGAGATAAGATGACACCTGGTATGGGGGATGCGATCTTGGGGGGAGATGGAATGAGAGGAGATGGGACGAGGTGGGATGGGGTAGCATTGGATGCTATGAGGTGGGATATGGCGGGATAGGTTGAGATGGGATGGGATATGGTGGGATAGGATGAGATGAGATGAAACGAGATGATATGGGATGATAGTATTCGAGAGGATGGAATGAGATGGGATGAGCAGGGGAAATGAGAAGATTGAGATTATAGTAGCACTTGCGCGAGTGCGCCTGGACAGATAGTAGTTACTTGCTGATCTACTCCCCATATCTTGCTCCCATCCCCCATGACATCGCGTGGTTCGTAGAAACCGCTACCGCTGCTGTAACCAGGAGAAGAGGGAGCGGGGTAGGCGGGAGAGGTGGGGGGACTAGGATGTTCAGTTAGACAGCCCCATCCCGAGCGCATCGCGGGGACGCCATTATTTGTGCCCCCCCCCCTGCCGTTTCGGCATAATCTTCCACAAATCCGTTAGGGGCGTCCGTTGGATCTTTCTTTGCCTTGTCCGTTGGATCTTGGCTTTTTTCGTTGGATCTTGGACTCGTGCGTTGGATAATTGGCGTGTTCGGCGGATTTTGGCCTTGTCCGTTCTTACACAGATCCGTTAAACCCGTTTCGTTGGATCTTTGCCTGGCCCGTTGGCGCTTGCCCTCGACCGTTGGATCTTTGATTTTTCCGTTGGATCTTTGCCTTGTCCGTTGGCGCTCACGGCGGACGCTTCGAGTTCGAGTGAGCCACGTCTCCCGATTAGATGGAGTTAGTCGCGGTGGGATGGTTATTTAGCTAGCGGCGGGACAACTGCCGTTGATTGGGCGGGAGTGGAGGCGGGAGCAGGGGGGGGGGGGGGGGGGGGGGGGGGGGGAGATATTTGACGTTTTTTTAACCCTTCCCTTTCTCTGCCGCAAAAAAATAAAAATGGTGCAAGTATAATTCCAATTAAGCCTGTCCCTGAAACGCATGAATAGGTGCAGCTGTAACGGGTTGAAGCAATGTCGTTTTTTATGATGTTACAATTAGTGATGGATACCGGAGCGATCATCGAAATTGATTGAATATCAATCAACAAAAAATCGGTTCGATAAGCGAAAAATCAGATCGATACGATTTCGGTTTTCGTCGACAAGGCGAAATGTACCGGTTCAGTATCAAGCGTAAAAAATACGGGGATGCTAAGGGGAAGGAGGGCGAAGCGCATCAACACGATATATCGGATTTTGATAATATGATATCGAGATATCGAAAGCTTCGATCCGATATCCAGCATGAAGTTACTATAATACAACACCCTTTTTTCGATGCTTTCACGTGGTGCTTCCGGTCTGCGTCGGGTGAGCCGGGTCAGAGTCACGGTCAGGCTTGTACCGGTACGAGTTAGCTCGACAGCGCCGGTACCGCTGCTCCTGCTGCTGCTGCTGCTGCCGCCGCCGTCTCTGCTGACACTGGTACTGCCATCAATGACTGTCGAACACTGTAGTGGTATTTCGAGTTTGTTTTTTTTCGTGTTTTTGCTTGACGTCGACGAGGCTCGGTTGGGTGGTGACAGTTCGCTTTCGCGCTCGTGGGGGAGGGGTAGTCCACGCGCGCATACGCCGAATCTACTGCCGTGCAGCTGAGTTAAATCTCAGTTGGGAGTTATAGTCACGTGCTGGCGTGTGCGTGGGGGGTGGGGGGGGGTGACATTTCCACCTCCCCTGTTGGTCACTGTTGATCGCTTGCTGTTGTTGCTCCCTCCACCTACGGTACCGGTCGAATTTGGAGCAGTTTTTAGCGGTGTAGCGTATTCCCTGCGTCTACCCGGCTTGTGTGCCGCATGCATCTCCAGCCTGCCCAGGAAGTAGACCGACTTGCTTCGTGGTAAACCAAATGAGCGCCTCGTGGAGCAGCAGCTCAGGTTTCTTTAGTGGTTTGGTTGAGATAGTGAGGGGGTGAGATCAAGCGTCAACCACATGCCTGAGGGTCTTTGTCCTGCTAGGGAGGCAAAGGTGCCGCGTGTGACTTGTTTTCCGCGTGCAGGGAACCAGGCGTAACATGCCTGAGGGGCTCGGGCTGGGTTTCGACAACCTTGGGAGGCAAGCGTGCTACACGAGTGACTGTACGACGTACTGTAGGAGCATTTATTTCTAGTGCTGTTCTTTTGTTTCTTCGTCTTACTTCCCAGGTACCAGTACACAAGCAGCAGCTACTATAATAGTTGCATTCAATTCACAATAGCAGTAGCACAGGTAGGTTGCGGGATAACTCACGATTCCGAGCTCGGCGCTCGTTGATTGGCTGGCGGCAATATATTGCTGGCGCGGCGCTACTTGATTGGCTGGCGGAAAGTATTTGCGTGCACGACGCTCGTCGATTGGCTGGTGGCAAATTGTTTGCTGGCGCGACGCTCGTTGGATTGGCTGGTGGCAATTGCTCTGCTGGCGCGACGCTCGTTGATTGGCTGGTGGAGAATTATTGCTGGCACAGCGCTCTTTGATTGGCTGGGGCAATTTGAGAGCTTCGCCGCCTCGTGTAGTCGACTGATCGACAGATCGACGTATTTCACCCGGTGGTGTTCGACGGGGGGGGTATGGGGGTATTTTGTTGCCGGCGACTGGAAGGCATGCCGTTATTTCTCTCTTTTTTTTTTTTCAGTTTGCTAGCACTGCAAAACAAAAATCAGCAAATAAATGACAAGTGGCGGAAAGGAACCAACTGTAGGTGCAGTGAGTGGTGTAACGGTTAGCATGGGGGTTGCAGGAGGGCGTCGGCTTTTTCTGCTCTGCTACTGCTTGCTGTGTTCGGCGGTGTGTGTTGCTGCGTAATACCGCTTTGTACTGCTGTGTACGGTTGGTTGTGTACTGCTGTGTGCTCCTATTAGCTAGCTGCTGTGTGCTGTTGTTAGCTAACTTCTGTGTGCTGTTGTTAGCTAACTTCTGTGTGCTGCTGTGTACTGCTGTTGTGTACCACCACAATATTTCTCTAAAATGCTACGTATACTATACGAGTTTTTTTTTTCTGGCTATTGGGACAAGGTTGGGATGATAACAGTACGCCTCGCTCCCGACGTTGTACGTACGTGGAGTCCTTTTACGGTATACTGTAGTAGTGCTGTCTTGCTGCACTGCTGCCTGTCCTGCTAAGTGCTACTACGACCGCTGCTGCTGCTGCTGTAGATGGTGTGGGGCGACGAAGCCAGCTAATTTACGAGCGAGACCTTTAACATATCTTCAAGTGGGACGCGATTTCTTTGTTGGGCTTTGGACTTTTCTGCTCTCATGTGGTACCTGTTGCATACGTTCCATATATTTCCGTGGCAACCTACTAGTGTGTGTGTATTCTGTTCTTCACATCAAACCGTCCTTTCTACCCGTCGACATCCAGCACACCCAGTATCCGCGCTGATTCCTCATCCTAGAGAGATGCCACTTATTATGTGGTCACAAAACTTCGACACATATTCTAAGCTGCACAACAGTAAGCAGAGCAGACAATTCAATGCCATATGCGACAGGCACGACTTACCCTGCTAGCAATCCAGTGCGAGCGTCCAGCCTCCATACTGAAGACTATACTTCGAAGCATTCGTCAGGGGTTACTACAGTACCCTACGTAGAGGGCTTCTGTGTGCAAAAAAAAAAGTTGTCTTGTACGTCCGTCCGTCATCACCCCCTGTTCAGTGTCTACAAAAGGCCACGCACATTGTTTCCACAACGACTCCAAACGGTCGACGCCCATACCGCACGCAGCGGAAATCGATAGCCCTCTGTCATGGTATTTATGATATCCCCGTGGCCTACCTTCACACTTCACGGAGGCGCTCGACATGAGTCAAACCCCACCTCCTGGAGTGCTGCGTGTCACGAGTTCTCGAAGGAGCATCCGGCCTGCCTGCCTGCCCATGACTCACAGCCGGGGGGGGTGGCCGTGGCAAGCAGTACACTGGGGAACAGCAGGGCAACGCGTAAATGTAGCGCGCCATCATTTATTATGGGAGTCGTATGTAGCGTGCCAAATTGAGAGGTTGTCGACACCTTTTGGGGTTCGTACAGCAGTATTGTTCACAATGTCTTCACAACTTTTCACTGCTGCTGCTCGGCTGCTGTCAGTAGCCTTTACCGCACCACTGAATTATTATCTAGGATAAAGTATGGAAATCGGGGAATATTTTATTATATACCTTTTAGTGTGGTCGACCAATTTTTCGAAAAAATAAAAACGCCTGATTTTTTCGAGACAAAGCTCATAAGGGTCGGGGCGGGGACGGGGTTAGGGTTAGGGTTAGGGTTAGGGTCTAAAGTAGTGTTTTCGGCGTTTTTCTAATTTTTCGGTATCATAACACTGGAACCACACGCGGGCCACAACCAAGTCCCCGATTTCTATACTGTATCCTATATAATAATTCAGAATTGCGGTAAAGGCGACTGCTGTGCAATTTTTTTCACGCCCACATCGTGCAAGGGGGGGTCCGGGCCACCTGTGGTGTAGCACATGGTACACCATGTACTATTAATACTACAATAATAATACCTGTGGTGTAGCACATGGTACACCATGTACTATTAATACAATAAATTAATGCGAGTAAACGCCCCTCCCCCCGGACCGGCTTTTCTACTGTATATAGCTCGATACCTCCACAGACAGCAAGAATTATGACGCATGCTAAGATAGAGGTGCACCATGATTTTTCTGAGCTACTCACTTGAGGAGCGTCATACCTCACCGAAAAAAAAAATGGAAGAAAATAAACGAGCTGCCGGATGCGAAATCTCATGATCGAAGTGTAGTTAGAAACATTATTATTCGTCACAAACATGAAAGTCCGACGAATTTGGGTTAAGGAGCCCGATCGTTCAGAAAACCATTCAGCCGAAAAGTGCTACCTCTACCGTAGCACTAGTCTTATGTCAGCGCCGAAAAGGGTGTGGCATTGGATAGATCTCGGCGAGGAGGGCTAGTAGGTATACCCGAAAACGTGTCGTTTGGTATTTCGTAGCACCTCTTCTTTGTTCCGGAGTTATCGAGCTCGAAAAGTCGGTCCGGGGGGGAGGGGGTTACTCGCATTATTACGGTATCTGTGGTGGTCGGAATTAGAGCCGCGCTGCCCCTTGAGCCTTGAGCCGCGCTATACGGTCGGTCGGGAGTTGCACTTTTTTTAACCCACAAACACTTACTTACCTGGTATCGCTTTCGTCGTTGGCATTTTAGCCGTTGCCGAGAAACCAGCGCGGTGGTAGTAATTAGACTGAGGGGGTGCGTTGAAACCTACAACACGGGTATACCGTGTTGGGGGCTACAGGCTCTGAGCTCTGGGATCAGTGTGTGCGTTCGAGGTTCGCGCCTAAAAAACGGTCATGGATACCTGCCGTCGTGGCATGATCAAAATTGCGTCAGCTGTGAGGTCTCCCGACGGGTCGATATATATTTACTCGATCAACTTGGCAATCAGGGCGATACATCGGTCGCGCGCTTCCTACAGTACGCTCCTCGTGAAAGTTGTAGACTGGTGACCCCCCTGAGTGCTACCAGGGCCAACAGGACGATACTCTCCTCTTGGAGGGGCGGTCACGCCTTGATAGTGGAAGATTTACTATTAATATCAAGGTTCGTCCACTACTGCTGCTCCTCTTGCGCAAGTTGCGGCCGTCTGCGTTTTTTATATTTTGAAACGTCTCGTGGACGATTGTTCAAGAATATAGAGGCGGTAGTCTCAGGGGAAATCTCCAAACGTCCCCGTGTATCATTAATCAAAGCAACGTATATACCCACCCTGCGTAGCAGATACAAGCAGCAGCAGGACTCACTACCGCGCCATCCCGCGCAGGAGAGTGGCTCAGAGACAAGGAGCAGCCTTCCTTTGCGAAAAGAACGGGTGGCTTTCTTTGTGCCAGCTGCGAGGACCTTGCGAAACACAGCTCTAGCCCGGGCTCTGTCCTTGTTTTTTGGGAGAACTTGGGTGCGGTGCATCAAACCCTCTATTGTTCACCAGAGGGACGATCCTCATCGTAGCTGGAAATGACGGAGCCTGTAGCTGTTGAGGGTGCTCCCGCCCGGGATCCTGACAGCTCTGTGGCTCCTCCTGGAGCAGGAGCAGCAGGAGCGATGCCGACAGCAAAGGAAGCGGGCGTGGATGGTGTTGTTGTTGGTGGCAGTCCCGAGGGAGTCACTGCGCAGGAGGAGCCGCACGTGTCCTGGCAGGACATCAAGAGCGTGCAGAACTTGATCGAGCGTTGCCTGCAGAAGTTCATGACTCAGACGGAGATCATCGCGGCTCTGCAGGTGAACAGCAGTGCAAAGCAGTGGAGGCGCCTCGCAGATATATATAGACGCCTCGCAGAGGCGTGGAGCTTCTGTTTTAGGTATCATAGGTATCAATTTCGGTACGAGTACGAGTACGTATTACTAATATGCAGCAGTACTCGTGACCGTATTTTCTTCTACCACTCTGCCGTCAATATAAAGACTGGTTTATTATGTATTTTAATTTTAAAATGATCCCTATATTCGCGGACATACTGGTATTTGATACTGGTACCGGTACACCTCGGCAGATATTCGTAGATTCACACTGCTGTAGATCTGTTACAGATCTGTACTTGTAGATGCATCATCTCATCTCATCTGTTCACGGGCGGTACATTTTAACGTTTCTACGCAGGGTACAGACGTACAGACCACAAGACCTGTAGACATGAGGGGTGGACGAACCTTGATAGTAGATATTTACTGGGGTTTTGTGCTTGGCGCCTGAAGCCGACCCTCCGACCCGAACCCTAACCCGAACCCTATGCCAGTGGTCACAGCTGGGATGCTGTGCTTGGTAAGACTCTACTGCTGTAGGTTGACTCGGCCGGCGTAGATGGTGAGCTTCGAAAGACTCTAGGGCGACTCGGGATGCTGTGGCTGGGAAAGACTCCAAGTTGATTGGACCGCGTAAAACACCCCTTAGCCAATCAGAGTGCATAAATAGTTACCTTAGGAAGATCTACTATCATGCTTCGTCCAGAACTGGCAGACATGAACATCATTTCGGCGGGTTCGAAACTTCGAAACTTCCGTACATGCAATACAAGTACAGGACACCTAATAAGAAACAGGAAATATGGTCCAGGCTGGATTTCTTATTCGAGAGAGAGGGTGCTTTCTACACTAATTTCAATATAACGAATCCCGAAGTTCTTATGATTCCTCCAAATCTCAACCTGGCTTTCCTATTAGCCTGTTTCTTGTTAGGGATCCTGTACTGTATACGTCGGACAGATATTGTAGCTCTTACTATTATGAGATGCTTGCTTGCTTGCTTTCCTGCTTTCCTGCTTTCCTGGTTGCCTGCTTGCCTGCTTTCCTGCTTGCCTGCTTGCCTGCTTGCCTGCTTGCCTGCTTGCCTGATTGCCTGCTTGCGTGCTTGCCTGCTTGCCTGCTTGCCTGCTTGCCTGCTTGCCTGCTTGCCTGCTTGCCTGCTTGCCTGCTTGCCTGCTTGCCTGCTTGCTGTGCTTTGCTTGCTTGCTGCTTGGTTGCTTTGCTTGCCTTGGCTTGCTTGCTTGCTTGCCTTTGCTTGCTTCTTGGCTTGCTTGCTTGCGTTGCTTGCCTTCTGCTCTTGCCTTGCTTGCTTGCCTTGCTTGCTTGCTTGCTTGCCTGCTTGCTTGCTTGCTTTGCTCTGCTTCTTGCTTGCTGTCTGCTTGCTTGCTGCTTGCTTTGCTTTGGCTTGGCTTGCTTGACTTGCTTGGCTTGCTGCTTGCTGCTTTTGCATTGCTTGCTTGCTTGCTTGCTTCTTGCTTGCTTGCTTGCTTGCTTGCTTGCTTGCTTGCTTGCTTTGCTTGCTTTGCTTGCTTGCTTGCTTGCTTGCATTGGACTGCTTCTTGCTTGCTGCTGCTTGCTTTCTTGCTTCTTGCTTGCATTGCTTCTTGCTGCTTGCTGCTTGCTTGCTTGCTTGCTTGCTTGCTTGCTTGCTTGCTTGCTTGCTTGCTTGCTTGCTTGCTTGCTTGCTTGCTTGCTTGCTTGCCTGCTTGCTTGCTGTTGTAGGTGTAGTAATAGCAGTGGTAGCACTTGTAAATACCTGGTAGTAGTTGTTTATATTGCTGTTGCTGTTATTGGAGCAACTACTGGGGGTAACAACTGCTACTATGGCTACTAGGCTGCTGCATAGTGCTGGTGCTATTAATAAGTAGTGCTTCTGTTTCTGCTTCTCTTGGCGGCTTGGCTCACGAGCTCCGCACGTTACTATGGTATGATAGGCCTGGTATGCACGGTCTAGGCGATACTGCAATAGTGCCATCACCAACCTTTCTCTTGTGAGCAGGCAGGCCAGCAATCGATCGTATTTGCTATTCCCAGCGAGCAAGCAAGTAGCAGCGGCAGTACTGCAAGCAATGGCAACACCGTAGCAGCAGCGCCAGTATCGGCAGCACACAGCCATTACAACACCACAACAGCATTCCGCGACACTGTTGTTGCGCCTGAAAAATTAAAATACAATAAAAGGTCGACTCTTGGGGGATTCCAATCCCTCCATCTGACGCAAGTGAGTGGGCATGCGACCCCCCCCCCCCCCCCCCCCCCCCCCCCCCCCCCCGTTTCCCCGCCTCCTCCGTGTTGCGCCGTGCTGTTTTTTTTGTGAAGATATGTTTGCATGAATATTGATAAGTGGCAGCGAACGTTGACCCATCCTTCAAGTGCCAATCCCTTTTGTCTAACAAGTGGATGGGCATGCCCTCCCCACCCCCATCTTTTACCGCCTCTGTTTTGTGCCGCGCTGTTTCATTGGTCAAACTATTGTATTGTGAATATTCCATAGGTGGAAGCGAACGTTGACCCATCGTTTACGTGCCTTGTGTGGCAAAAGCTTGAGCAGCAGGTAAGGGCGGTTATGTAGGATTGCCGTTGCGTCGAGCGAGAGGGAGGATCTTTGGATCTTAATTGAGTGTTGAGCGTTGTGTGTTCCATGATTCATGCTGCTCGTGTTGATGTTGGTGCTGGTGTCAGGTGTTGTATTTTGTGTTGGCTATGGTGTTGGTGGTGTTAGTGGTGTTGGTGTTGGTGGTGTTGGTGGTGTTGGTGTTGTTGGTGTTGGTATTGGTTAGGTGGTGTTGGTGGTGTTGGTGTTGGCGAAGGCAGGTGGGCGATGGTTTGTGATTCCCGTTGGACCGAGCGAGGGGGGGATCTTTGTGTTTGGTGTTGTGCGTCCATGGCCTGCACTCTTGTGTTCGCGTTGGTGTGGTTTGTGTTGGTGGTGATAGAGGTAGCTGGGGTGTTAATGGTGTTGCGTTATGTCGATGTTAATTTTAATGTGTTATGTTGGTGTTGGTGATGTTGTTGATGTTGGCGTTGGTGATGTTGGTATTGGTGCTGCACCCTTGCACTCCCCGGCGTATACGTGGAGGGTCTGTCGTTGCCCGCACGGTTGCCACACTTGCCTCTATGCCGTTGCCCCCCCTCCGCCTCCCTCGTATGTTTCCGTTTTTTCGTATGTTTCACGAGTTTTTTCTCCTCCAATTCCCTCTCCTCGTCCTCATCCCTCCTTGACCTTGTCCCTCCTTACCCCCCCCCCTAATATATAGAAGCGACGTGTTGAGCGCCCAATTACTGTAGGAGATGTCTCTGATAGAAGTAGGAACGGTGCTCCGTCTTGAAAGGGATATGTGTGGTCCATGGTCAAATGACTAAGGCAAGCAACACATGAGTATGTAAGCCCTCTCCTTGTCCCCTTTCCCCCCTTCCCCACGTTCCGCTTGTCCAGAACCCGGAGTTTTTCTTCTCGTACCACGCGCGCCTCAAGATGCGAGACCAAATCGTCGCCTTCAACTATCTCGTAGACCAGCAGGTAAAAAAAAATGTGTGTTCGGGTGCGTTTGTGCCTTATAGGGGTGCCGCCTAATGTTTCTGAGGTTATAATAATAACTCGATTATAGTATAGGTGCTCTATACCTCACTAAAAACCAATTATTTCGAGTGCAATCCGACGAACAAAAGTCCCAAAGCCTGGGTAAAAATACGAATAATATTGTTCAACACTACCTGGTATTATTTACGGGGAACCTTTTTAAATGACACCTACGGTGCACACAAAAAACTACATTTTTTCCATATGTTTGCTAACAATATTTGGTCCTATTAAATGGACCTATGGTACACACAAAAACCTACCAGTACATATTTCCATTTTTTTACTAAGAACGTTTGGTCCTACTATTAATAAATGGGACGTATGATACACACAAAAACCTACATATTTCCATATTTTTACTAAAAAGAGTTGGTCCTATTTACTAGTGTTTACTATGGCCCTCCGTAATGGTAGTAATGATGGTACTCGAACGATATTGGGTTAAGGTCGCCCGGTCCGTCAGAAATATTTGCCTTGCAAGGCAGATAAGTGGTACCCCTATCGTAAGCACGCCTCCTACTGTAGGTGAGGTATTCTTTCACTCCAGAGTTATTGGAGCCTGGCTTGTGAAACACGGACTCTCGATTTTGGCGATAGGTTAATGTGAAATGTGAGAAACAACAAAAAGGGCGGTCGAAAATGTGCACGAAATTTGTCGTGTACCTCTTGTTTTGTGATCACTCCCCCCCCTCCCCCCTATTCCTCCTTCTTATCCTCCCGCCTTCCGCAATAATACGAAAACCGAAAACATGTTTTCATGGCGGAGTCGATGGGGGCAACTACTGTAACGCAACTAGAAGCGGGGGTATTGGCTTGCGACCACCCCCCCCCTCTCTCAATGAAGTTGACGTAGACGCTGAAACGGCGATTTCCTGTGCTAGGGGACCTGGACCTGCCAGAACGAATAAAGGCGTATGGCAGTAGAGCCGGGAGGAGGAGGAGGAAGTAGATGCACAGATGTACCCTTGCGGCAAAGCAATAGCGAGTACAACTCGAATACGTAGTGGGAGAACGCACAAGCAGGAACGGGGTGTGTTGAGAGGAGATGAGGCAAATCAACGAATGTACCAGTATGTGACGTGGAGAAGTTTGGTGCACTAGATAGTAGCGAGAAAACGATGGCTATCCTAGGAGATGGATGGTAGAGTAGACAGTAGCGAGAAAGCGATCGTTATCCTAGGAGGTAGATGGTGGCCACCGTCGGCGAAACAGGAAGAGGATCGAAACATTAGCAAAACATGTATATGTAGTATATATGTATGGAAAGAACGTAGTGAGCGCTCAACGTCAAAGGAGTCTCTGTTAGGAGTAGGAACGGTGGTCCGTCCCAAAAGGGATGTGTGGTCAATGGTCAAACGGCCAAGACAAGCAGCAAACGAGTAACCCTCCCCCCCCTCCCCCCTATTCCTCCTTCTTATCCTCCCGCCTTCCGCAATAATACGAAAACCGAAAACATGTTTTCATGGCGGAGTCGATGGGGGCAACTACTGTAACGCAACTAGAAGCGGGGGTATTGGCTTGCGACCACCCCCCCCCTCTCTCAATGAAGTTGACGTAGACGCTGAAACGGCGATTTCCTGTGCTAGGGGACCTGGACCTGCCAGAACGAATAAAGGCGTATGGCAGTAGAGCCGGGAGGAGGAGGAGGAAGTAGATGCACAGATGTACCCTTGCGGCAAAGCAATAGCGAGTACAACTCGAATACGTAGTGGGAGAACGCACAAGCAGGAACGGGGTGTGTTGAGAGGAGATGAGGCAAATCAACGAATGTACCAGTATGTGACGTGGAGAAGTTTGGTGCACTAGATAGTAGCGAGAAAACGATGGCTATCCTAGGAGATGGATGGTAGAGTAGACAGTAGCGAGAAAGCGATCGTTATCCTAGGAGGTAGATGGTGGCCACCGTCGGCGAAACAGGAAGAGGATCGAAACATTAGCAAAACATGTATATGTAGTATATATGTATGGAAACAACGTAGTGAGCGCTCAACGTCAAAGGAGTCTCTGTTAGGAGTAGGAACGGTGGTCCGTCCCAAAAGGGATGTGTGGTCAATGGTCAAACGGCCAAGACAAGCAGCAAACGAGTACCCCCCCCCCCCCCCCCCCCCCCCGATTTTGGCGATAGGTTAATGTGAAATGTGAGAAACAACAAAAAGGGCGGTCGAAAATGTGCACGAAATTTGTCGTGTACCTCTTGTTTTGTGATCACTCCCCCCCCTCCCCCCTATTCCTCCTTCTTATCCTCCCGCCTTCCGCAATAATACGAAAACCGAAAACATGTTTTCATGGCGGAGTCGATGGGGGCAACTACTGTAACGCAACTAGAAGCGGGGGTATTGGCTTGCGACCACCCCCCCCCTCTCTCAATGAAGTTGACGTAGACGCTGAAACGGCGATTTCCTGTGCTAGGGGACCTGGACCTGCCAGAACGAATAAAGGCGTATGGCAGTAGAGCCGGGAGGAGGAGGAGGAAGTAGATGCACAGATGTACCCTTGCGGCAAAGCAATAGCGAGTACAACTCGAATACGTAGTGGGAGAACGCACAAGCAGGAACGGGGTGTGTTGAGAGGAGATGAGGCAAATCAACGAATGTACCAGTATGTGACGTGGAGAAGTTTGGTGCACTAGATAGTAGCGAGAAAACGATGGCTATCCTAGGAGATGGATGGTAGAGTAGACAGTAGCGAGAAAGCGATCGTTATCCTAGGAGGTAGATGGTGGCCACCGTCGGCGAAACAGGAAGAGGATCGAAACATTAGCAAAACATGTATATGTAGTATATATGTATGGAAAGAACGTAGTGAGCGCTCAACGTCAAAGGAGTCTCTGTTAGGAGTAGGAACGGTGGTCCGTCCCAAAAGGGATGTGTGGTCAATGGTCAAACGGCCAAGACAAGCAGCAAACGAGTAACCCCCCCCCCCCCCTCCTATAAATATATGATAAATTTATAGGTTGGGTTGGCGTCGGTTGGCAACGACGCTGTAAAACACGCCACTCGCTGCGTGAGCTAGACAACCAGGGTGCCGTTTTTTTTTTTTTTTTTTGGCGGTCACCAAAGCTGGCGGTCGAGTAGATCATTTGTGCGGGGTCGAGAACCTTTGCTCCGCACAAGGGGAATGGTCGTATCACGTAGTGTTAATATGGTAAGGCATCCGCGAGGCAGTTACATAGTAAAACCCATTGCTGTCTCCGGAAGTGGCCACACCAGAAATTAAATTAACTCATTGAAGCTGTCGTCCATATGCAAGTCCGCCTCAGAGGCGGTTCTTAGCAGGATGCAGCTCACCCTCCATGCGACTCGCCCAATACCTCACGGCGCTTCGCGCTTGGTGCAAGCAATGTCTGCCTGGTTGGTGAAAACCCAACGTGCTCCGTCCCGGCATTGTAGGGATGCGAGGGTCTATGGTCATATGACTACGGCCGTGCACGACATGAGTACACCCCCCCCCCCCTCACAAGCGGTTCTTAGTAGGATGCAGATCACCCTTCATGCGACTCGCCTAACACCTCACGGCGGTTCGCGCTTGGTGCTAGCAATGTCTTCCTGGTCGGCGAAAGCCCGACATGCCCCGTCCCGGCATTGTAGGGATGCGAGGGTCTATGGTCATACGACTACGGCCATGCATGAAAACGAAGTACACCCCCCCTCACCCCTCTGTGTACCTGGTAGCTATTCGCTTCTGATGGGTGTCGCTCGGCGAAAAATGTTTTCTCTCCTTTTTTTCCTTCAAAAAGGTTTATTTGATCAGGGTGGCGTCTGCTGGGATGATGCCCCAGGGGGTGCAGCCCGGAATGCAGCCGGGAATGCAGCCGGGCATGCAGCCGGGGATGCAACCGGGGATGATTCCTCATCATCCCCTTATGCAGCATGCGCAGTTTCCTCAGGGAATGCCAACGCAGGGCCCGGGAGGGATGCCGGGAGTTCCAGGTGATTTCTTTTTCTGGCGATGTTTTTAGTTGTTGTCGTGAAGTATGGTATCATTAGCAAGTTCAAGTTAATCGGTATGTGTTTAATAGCAGGGTATATACTCTTGGGGCATCACCCCACCCTATCCCATCCCAACCCACTTCTCTCCACCCCGCCCTCCTCCTCTCGTCGAAACCCTCCCTGCACAGGACCCGGTGCGCCTCCGCCTCAGTTCCAGCGGCAAGGCCAATTGCCCCCCATGCCGCCCACGGCAGCTCATGTCCCCGTTCCCCGGCAACAACAGGCCACCACCGCCTCCGCTACCACCACTTCCGGTGTCGCTGCCGCCGCTGCTGCTGCTGCTACCACTACTGCGGCTATGGCGGCTAATGCTGCCGCAGCCCTCGATACTTCTGGGTATCCCCACCCCACTCCTGAGGGTGAGCTTGTGTCTGATGCTTTGTCGGCCCCTGGCTTTGCACCGGGGATGCAGGCGTCAGCGCCGGCTTTGTTTGGAGCCTCGATGATGCCTGGTGGCGTTGGTGGTATTGGTGCTGGTGGTGGTGGATTTATCGATGCTTCTCCTGCGGCTAGCCTCACAGCGAACGCGGATAACCTGGGCACTGCCGCTGCCGCAGCCGCCGCTGCTGCTGCTGCTCGTGCGGGTACTCCTGACACCGCTGCTACCGCGGCTAGCGCTGCTAGCAGTAGTAGCGCTGCTGCTGCTGCTGCAGCTGCTGCTGACGCTGCTGCTGCTGACGCTGACGCTGTTGCTGCTGCTGACGCTGCTACTGCTTCCGCCGCAGCCGCCGCTGCAGCCGCCGCGGACGCTGCTGCCGCGGACGCCGCTGCTGCTGCCGACGCGGCTAGTGCCGCCACCGCCGCCATCGCGGGTAACGTTGCTAAAGCCGGCGGCCCGGGGGGTGCTACCGCGACTTCGGCCGGCACCGATGCCGCCAGCTCCGCCACCGCCACACCCCCCACCGCCGGCGAGCTCGCGATGGCTGCAGCGTACGAGGCGGCCTCAATCGGCGCAGCAGCGGCCGCAGCGGAGGCCAAGGCGGAGGCGGCGAGGGTGGCGGCGGTAGCGGCAGCGGCGCTCACGGCTCGGACAAGAGCGCTGGTTCCCCCGCGTGTGACGGTTCCAGTTATGCCGCACGTAACGGTTCCAGTTACGCCGCACGTAACGGTTCCAGTTGCGCCGCGTGTAACGGCTTCGATGGGCGAGGCGAAGCTTGGCGGAACCGGGGTAGGCGGCGAGGGTGGAGGTGGGGGTGGGAGCGGGGGCGGATCTCCCGGGGAAGGCTTTGCGCAGTTGCCGGTGGCAGGGGCGGTGGCGGGTGGTGGGATGGGCTTGGGGGGTCTGGAGGAGGGAGGGGTGGGGGCGGGGGCGGGGGTGGAAGGGCGACGTTTAGGTAAGTCGGCGTTTTTTTTATGCGGGGAGAGGGTGAAAGCCGGGAGAGGGAGGGGGGTGTACTCATTGTCATGCACGGCCGTAGCCGTATGACGATACTCGTAGACCCTTGCGTCCCTACGACGACGCCCGGATGGGGCACGTCTGCTTTGCACCGACCAGGCCGGCATAGCTTGCTTGCACCAGGCGCGCCGTTGGGTGTCGGGCGAGTCGCATGAAGGGCGAAGTGCATCCTGCCAAGAACCGCATGTTAGGTGGGCTGCGGCACCTTGCGTGCAGTTTTTTGCATATGGATGGAAGCGTCGAAAATGCGTGCTTATTTCTGCGTTGGGGGGGGGGGCGTCTTCCTACCCTGTCCTGTCGTGTCGTGTCTTGTCGTGTCTTGTCTTGTCTTGTCTTATTTGTTTGTCCTCCGGTGAATAGTTAAGAATATAATAACATGCCTACACCTGCTGGAACCCTGAAACCAAAGTGCTTAAATGATGGCTTTTTGATGATTTAGGTGAAATCATTGACGCCGAAACTCAACAATTTGTTGGTGCTCTGAAGAATTAGCTGAACACGGTTGACGAAGAAATTTCACCATTTCGTACAAAAAACTATAAAGTATTTATTTTCGCAATTCAGGGACAAAATATTGCCTTAAGGTCACAACACTGCCACATCTGTGTCAACGCAATAGGAGAACTTGGAGTCTTGTTTGCATACGTATATCCCTTGCTCTGTTTCCGGGTCGTGTTCATATTTTGGCGAAACGCCTTCTTCGTACGCGCGCTTACTCGGCAAACAGAATCCTGCGAGTTCCGCCGTGGCCTTAAGATAGGCATATTTAGTATTTTCACCTGTTGATTTTGTTTGGTTTAAACAAAACCCGTGGTGACAATTGACTTACCCCACGGTATACCGTAAAGGGGTTGATGCAGTTAGTTTTTACCTTGTGAGACAGGCAATATTTAGTTTTTGCCTTCTGAGGCAATGGTTAGTTTTTGCCTTCTGAGGCAATATTTACTTTTTGCCTTCTGAGGCAATATTTAGTTTTCGCCTTCTGAGGCAATATTTAGTTTTTGGCTTCTGAGGCAATATTTAGTATTTGCCTTCTGAGGCAGGCAATATTTTTGTCACTGGGACCGGTTGAGCTCCTCAAGCGACCAACTACCGGTTAGCATGTTGTTTTTACTACTGGTGTGTTTGTTTTAGAGCTACGTAGGGTTGCACGAACAAACTTCTTCGAAGAAGTCATGTTTTCACGTGACATATTGAGCTCCTGTCCTATCCTATATTACCCTATATCCCACCCTGACCTGTTCTTGTTTTTGGCGAACGCGCAGATGGAGGAGGAGGAGGAGGAGGAGGAGGAGGTTCTCCCACAGAGATGGACGTTATTCATAGAGGGGAAAGGGCGACCGAAGCAACGGCAACAACACATATAACTGGGGAGACATCAGCAGCGGCAGCAGCAGCGGCAGCAGCGGCAGCGGCGGCAGCAGCAATGGGGCCGGTAGTCGGGGGGGGGGCGGGGGTAGCGGGAGCGGGCGGAGGCGGAGGAGGGGGGGGCGAAAATAAAACCATCCCCGTTACAGGCGTTCGTGTGGCTGGGGGCGTCGATGGGATGGATGTTGAGGGGGGGGGCGCGGAGACGGAAGGGGATTTCATCGACGTGTTTCGGTCCTGAATGAATGCTCCGTGTCTCGTAGAGAGAGGGAGTTGGCGAGAGCTGTGAGTCGCCGCGTCTTAAGTCACCAACTCCTAATAGTTGCTGCATTAGTCGGGGCTGACTTTAAATACTATTATTAATAGTTGCTGTACTATTAATAGTCGGGACTGATTTCATCGATGTGTTTCGGGCCTGAGCGGTAATGAATGCCCCGTGGCTCGTAGAGAGAAGGGGTTGGTTACAGCTGTTTGAGTCGCCACGACTTAAATCACCAACTAGTTACTCGTGGCACTACTATTAATAGTTACGAGTAGTCGATTCCCGATAGGTGCCGACTATCCGACTTATTGGGTTTTCCATGCTGGTGGGAAGGATTTTGAATGCGGGATTTGTTTTTTTTGTCCTGTTTTGAGCGCGGCCCCCTCGGCCGGCGATGGCTGACTTTGGCTCGCTTGGCTCTGCTGACTCAAGTCGGCAAGTCGGCTGGCCACCAGCTGGCTTGCTCAGCCGACTTGCCGACTTAAAAAAACCTGTTATTATAGTTGGCTTGCAGCACCTACCGATTAGTTATAAGTCGTGAAATCCTGCCGACTTATGGCACTACGGACGGTAGAGGTGGTGGTTGTTGTGGCGGCGGCGGGGGGGGTTGCCGGGTTAAAATTATCCTTTTCACGCCTTGGATAGATCATCTACATATTGATCAGATAGGTCATCTACAGATTGATCAGATAGATCATCTACAGATTGATCAGATTGATCATTTACAGATCAGATATGTCATCTACAGATCAGATAGATCATCTACAGATATATTATCTAGATCCTTCAGGGAAGATGTATTATTGATCTGTATGATACAGGTATGTATGATATGTATGATCTGTATGATCTGTATGATCTGCATGACGTATATGATCTGTATGATCTGCATGACCAGTATAATCTGTATGTTCTATAGCTCATGTTGTCGGGCGGGGACCGTATAATCTGCATAGTCTAGCAGATGTTCCTTGTGTTGGATCTGTACTGTACAGATCCTCTGCACGGCACATCATAACGGCAGGTTAGGATCTGGATGATCTGTACGTGATCTATCTGTACACGGTGTGAGCCTTTTTTTTACGATAAATATGATGATCCACATTACTTCCAAGTAGTTTTCTCCTCAAAATCGTGGGTGAAGCTATACAGGAGCTAGTTACGTGTTACCGCTCAACACTAGGCATGGACGGAAATATAAAGAGCTTTCAGCTTTCAGGCAATAATATGAAGACTAACCGGTCCTTGTATATATGTCCTTGTATTTCCGTCCATATAGAGTTGAGTGTCCCACTGCATGCTTGTCGGGGTTATTTTTTTTTTAACCCGATGTGCTTAGCGTAGGCTGGGGATTGGTGGTGGTGGTGGCGGTGGTGGTGCTGTTGGTAGTGGTTGTAGTGGTGCTGCTGCTGTTGCTTCTGACGGTAGTGGTGGTGGTGGTCGTTCAGCTCTAGCTCCTGCCCCTGTGCACTGCTCCCGCTGCTGCTGCTGCTGCTGCTGCTGCTGCCTCTCGTGCTGCTGCTGTTGCTCGTGCTACTGTGCGTAACTGAGCCTGTTGCATGCAGGTAGGGAGTTATATACACTTTAGTATTAGTAGCTGCGTTGGTTGTTTTGGGTTTTTTTGTAGGGTGTGTCGATAGCTGTTATGATAGTCTCTACTCGTCGTACGGAAGAAGCACCCATACTTCGAAGTACTTGTACGAGTAGTACCTGGTATATTAATAGTTTATTTATACTGTAGTTCGTAGTGGGTGTCGGTTTTTTTTTTTTTTTTTTACTTTCTTGCCTAGTGTACCATTGTGTCTCTACCGAAAGTGGTGTCCTAGGGTTGAGATTTTGGGACCTTCCAGCTTCCGCCGTCCTGCGCGTTATTTATTTATTTATTTTCGTGGTTTTTCCCTTGTACCTTAAGACACCATTGGGCCTTGCGGGCAGAAAATGGTTTCCAAAATGATGGTGTGATTGTTTTAAAACTAAGAAAACGGTGCTGGGTGGTACGGGGTGTGCGCTAAATATATATATATAAAAAATGATACAAAGCAGTGAGTGGGGCTTAACGTTTTAACACTTTTTTTCCCCGAAATATGTACACGTAGCGACCAAACCGATGATCTTTTTTGGGGGTTATTTACCCGTCTACGAGCAGCGTCCAAAAGCAGAAGTACACGGGTATATAGTAGGAAGGATCAGGTTTCACCCGTGTCGCACGACTCCATCAATTGCAACCATTGTAACACAACAACGAAATTCCGACGGTTTTGAATTCCGACGGTTTTGGGTTAAGGAGGCTTTACTACTACTATTAGATCATTCAGAAAACGGTTCAGCCAAAAAAAGGTATACCCTATACCTCTATCGTACCACGCGTCCTCGGTTTGGTCGCCATCTCGGGCTTCCAAAAAAGGTTAAGACGGGAATATACAGATTACCTACCAGTGTGACGGCAAATCCCGGGTCATTAACCCCTCAAGAACTGGTCTCGCGTATTTGGGGATAAACTACTTGGAATTAGTGTGGGATACGTTTTTCAGTTCTGAAATGGGTTAAGAGACGGGGCCCCATCAGGGAAAACCGGATCGCATTCCAATATTCTTCGTATATATTTATTGTCGTTATTAACCTCGTTTCTCTCGCCACTCCCTCCCCTCCCCCCTTCCCCCCTTCCCAGCTTTTGGCGGGTCAACGGAGACAGAGAGCGTCAAACTAACAACGACAGCACACACACGACGACAGCGACCAGCAACACAGCCAGAGCAATAAAAACAGGACAGCAAGAGTTCATCAAAAACGTGTAAAACATAAAATCGTCAATCGTCTCCTCCGAAATGAAAAGCGCTAAAAAGGGTACTATACCACCATCATCCTCCTCCTCTTTTCAAACACAAGCAGCAGCAACCGCAGCAACAGTTATAGTAGATGCCTGCGCTGCGTTCCCACCCACTCACCCACCCCCACCACTCCACCCACCAACTCCCACCCCACCCATGTACCCACCCACTCTCTCGGTCCCATCAGACCGAAGACCCTCAACACCAACGAATGACCTACACCTCCCCCAATCCCCACCACCACAACCAACAACACCTACGCAAGGTTTAAGGAAGGCAACCCAAAGAGAAGCAGGAAAGAAAAAAAAAATGCTGACACGAAAAAATCGGGTAACTATACGTACAACAGGAGGGAGAGAAAAAACCAGGAAACATTCAGCACATCTAACACTATACTCGTGTTGACACCTGTGATCAATACGAGCACGTATAGTTCCCGCAACGGCCGATAAAAGCTGACAAAGTTGAAGCATAAATCTCTCCAGGAAACCCGATACTTTTTCAATCCTTACTCCTACAGTAAGGAGCCCCCTCTCCCTTTTTTTTACTGCTATGAATACCACACCCGCTTTTCGATGACAAAAGTATAACCCGGAATTAGAGGGGGGTAAAACATGTAAGAAATCACCTATTCATTCCTATTGAGGGGTCCCCTCGTAAAGAAAGCCTGCTTGGCTGCCCGTCTCGAAAAAACGACATGCCCCAAAATCGTAACACCCCCCATCAAGTCATCGGCAAGATCACCCGCACCGACCGACCAATGAATGGCCCACCCAACCAACAGTTTGTTGGCGAGCGGCAGACACAATACATGAAAAAGGGAAGGGGGGAAGAAAAGGGTAAATGCACATAAGTCGCACGCGAACACGTATGAATGTATATGCACCCACGCACGCGAGACAAACCACACACACATACAAACACTTTGCTTCGGAGCTTTTTCTCGACCGACTCTCTCCCCCGCTCTCTCTCTCTCTGCCTGAGTTGAGAATCCCCCCGCTCTCCTCTGTCTTGAGTTGACTATTGCACAAACTATTGCACCAAAATAAAACCACCCCACGCAAGTCGTGATGACACCCTATGTACATCTTCCACTCTTCTGTTCCCACCTCTCTCTCTCTCTCTCTCCTACACTCCCTGATGAGAACAGGTCGCAACAACCTCCCTCCCTCCCTCCCTCTCCTTAATCTTAACTTTCTCCCCCCTCTCCTTCTCTCCCCTCCTCCCCTCTCTTCACACCGCCCCCCTCTCCTCCCTTCCTCTCCCCCTACTTCCTCCCTCCCTAATTCCTTCCTTCCATCCTTCCCGAAAGTGAACAAGAAAAAGGTACTCCTTTACTCTGTGCGGTGGAAATCCCCCAACCATACACCCGACCACACAGAGCAAAAAAGAGTAGTCTCGGCGATACTATATTTACCGCACTTGCGTTACAGCGGTTGCTGTAGACCTCAAACCACCCCTCGCTTCTCCTCAAACCACCCCTCGCCTCTCGTCTATCTCTCTCCCCATCTATCTCTCCCCTCTCTCTCCTCTCTACTACCCCCATCTCTTCTCCTTTACCGCCCTCTCTCCGCCTCTTACCGCCTCCTCTCCTTAAGGGCAAAACCCATCCCATCTTTACGTAAAGTGCCCTCAACGAAGCGGTCGACCAAGTATTGAACAAACCAATGACAATATTTCTCGCTTTTGGCCGCCCGTTCGCCTCTGCTGGATTTATTTACCTTTGTGCGCAGTTTCCAGCCTTTCGCGCGAGGCAGAACAGGGCCAGGGCCAAACAAAATGCGCGAGGGCAGAAGGCGATGACACCCACGCACGTCGTTTCTGAACCCAGAGCGCAAAAAAACACACACAAAAAACGTCGACCAGCACCAATTCAACCACCGCGGCTGGGTCCCACGCTCGGGTTAAAAAAAAGAAAACACACCAAAAGTAGCAAAGGGTTGTTAGCGACCACCCAACCCAGCACAGGCTTGGGGAAGCAGATCGACACACTCGCGGGCCCTCCCGCGTCGGGGGCTAAAGTCAACCATGCTAAAAAAAAAGCAACCATTCCTTAAGCCAACTGCCTTTCAAGGCAACTGCCATTCATCAAGCCAGCTATTCTCAATCCAACCATTGCTCAAAATCGGCTACATTCATAGTTCTCAAGTCAGCTTTTTTCGTCAAATCAACCGTTCATTCCTCCAGGTCAGCCATTTCTTATGAGGTCAGACATTTCTCAAATCAACCATTCACTTCTCCAGGTCAACCATTCCTTTTGGTGTCGAATTATTCCTCAAAATAAAATATTGACCCAATGACAATCAAAGTGCGCCCCACGTGATAGGCATATAGACCACGGAAACACCGGGCCAATCACAGTCGTTCGTTCGCGTCTCCCCATATTACATGCAAACCCCATTCCACGATAGGCCCAATACCGTAGCAGTTTTCGTCCTGCACATAGGCGCAGACCATGCCAAGAAGGGCCAATCCAATCGTCCCCACCGTACACCGGCAAACACCAGACATAAGCAGACACTTATATAAGGCCGCTTGCCAGACTACACCAAGCCTGTATATACCGTGTACCCCGCATGACACACACCCGGTCGAAAGGAGTTCAAAGCGGAAGGTGCGAACACCGAGGGAAGCTTCTATGGAAATATCTTGTTCGAGAAATTTCCAGAAGAAATTTCCAGAAGAAATTTCCAGAACCCATCATTCTCGGTGTGTATGCGTGCCCCGCTTGTTTTGGAGAAACTCGGCTCGGAAAGTCGTCGCAGAGGGTGCGTTATCCTATCACCCGGTGTGCTATTTTATCACCCGGTGTGTTATTTTATCACCCGGTGTGTTATCTTATCACCCGGTGTGCTATATCATCACCCCGTGGGATAAGGGTCTACATGAGGCAGCGTTCCCCTTCCTGCCAACTAATCAAAGGGTTTTTGATGGTGGTGGGCTGATGGGATCGATTCTAACTGGGTTATGACAACCACCAGAATTAGGGATGTCGGAGTTGGCTTGACTATTAAGTACGATAGCCGACTAGTTTCTAGTTGGCTGACTAATATGTCGCCCATTAGGTACTACTGCTGTAGAGTAGGCTGACTACAAGTCGCCGACTAGTTACTACAGTAGTTGCCTGACTAGACTACACATAAGCCGACTATTTAATAGTTGGCCGCTACAAGTCGCCAACTAGACACTAGCTGCCTGACTATCAAGTCGAGCCAGCTCACAGCCCTAACGCAGATCGTATGACACCAGCATATTCAGTCGTCGCCCCACGAGGCCGACCGGCTACCGGGCGCGACACCCGTCCACAACTTCTCCCCAGCCCCTTCCCCCCTCCCGACGCCCCAGGACCGACCATCACCCCCCTGCTCTCCGTTGCCCCTCTCCCCCTCCGCAGCAAAGCTACCGAACCGCCGCCCTCCGCTGCTCCCACTGCCCCCGCCCCCACCCCCACTCGCATTGCCTGCACCGACGTCTGTCGATCGTCGGCTGGGCCAAGCGAAGTCGGCGCCGGTTAGGAACGCGCTAGTGGCAACGCCACCACTGGCATTGAAACCGGGGTTAAAGCCGGCGTTAAACGCGCTGCTGAATAAGCCACTGCTGAACCCGCTGTTGAACCCGCCGCCGACCCCACTGCCGCTGCCGTTGCTGCCCCCACCGCCGCTGGTGCTGGTAGTAGTGGTGCCGCCGCCGCTGCCCCTGCTGATGCTGCCGCTGCAGCTCCCCCTGCTGCTGCTGCCTGGACCGAACGCGTGGAATGACCCGATGTACCCAAAGCGAAACGGCTTAGCACTGCTGCTGCTGCTGCCGTCGCTACCGCCGCAGCTGCTGCTACTGTGGCTGCCGCTCGTTCTGCTGCTGCCCACTGAAGACAAGCCTCGAGACGTAACGCTGCTGAACGCCCCCCCTCCACGCCTAGACCCCCCCGCTGCTGCATCCGCCGCTGATATTTCTTGCCCTGTTATTGCCTCTACCGCTGCTGAAGGTACTGCTGCTGCTGCTGCTGCTCCCGCTTCAATCTCGCTCAGAATTATGGGGTCCGGAGTGGCGGCCCCCGAGGCCTTCATGTCGTCGACGAGCGCGGAGGCGCGGTCCCATTCTCCCGCCCCCGTACACGCCTTCAAGGCAACGTTGTACGCCGCCGTCCCCGGGGTAACGCCGCCCTTGCGCATGTTTCCTATGCAGACCAGAGCGCTCTTCCATGACTTTGTTTTTGGAATTTATTGGATTTTTACGCAGAGCGATGTTGTTGATAACCGTTGCATAGTGCGAAGGAGGGATTGGGTGGGGAGGATGACTGGTGGGGGGGGGCGAGGCATACGAAGGAGGCGGGGGGGCGGGGTGTAAGGGGAGGATGAACCAAAAGCGCGCCTTCCGTGATTTGTTTTTCGCAAGCAGCATGGGATGGTTGGGGGAAGGAGGCATGTGTGTGGGGGGGTGAGGGATCCGGCACCCTACCCACTCTTTCATGAATGTTGGTTTTTATACAGCAGAATGTGGATGCTGTCAACCATGGTTTCGATGGTTGGGGGGAGGGAGGCATGTCAGGGGGGGAGGTAAGGGAGGGGACGACGACACCAAAACACTCTTCCACGATTTTTTTTTTTAACTTTTATGGAACGGCCATGTAGTTGACAGTGGTGGGATAGTGGGAAGGGGGGGGAAGGAGGGGGGGTGTATTCATACCATGCATGGCCGGGGGTAGTGGAGTGGAAGGGGGGGCGGGGAGGGAAAGGGAGGAGACGAACGGAAGGGGAGGACAGGCGTGGAGGGAAGCCCCCTACGCCGTTGCCAACGTTCAGAGCCGTTACACAAGTAGAAACATAACATCTATCGGGAAAAGTACATCCCTGGTAGTTCGTACAAGTATAGCAATCGTACCAAAAACAAATGGCATCATAAGAATACCAGTACGTACATACGAGCACCAGCATACACTTGCATAGCTTTGATACACAAATATACGACTTCGAGGGGGAAAAAAACTTTTGCGTTTTTTTTCGCGCAAAAAACAACAACTAATGCCCTCACCTTGGCTGCGCATCGTTCCACTTCTTGCGCGCGAAGGGTTTCCAGAACCCCTGTACGGCGTGCCCCATCTGCCCCTCTTCTAGCTCGTTTCTCCCCCGCGGCGCCCAGCTCTAGGCTGCCGAATCTTCGGCCCTGAATCTTCGATTCAAATGCGGAGAGACAGAAAAAAAAGAGACCAACTTGTGTTAAATACTACTACTTGTACATAGGGCTGTGAGTTGTTCAACAATAAGTCCACGACTATTACAGCGGACCATGGTAATCATGTCCCATAACATAATAGACAAAAACCTATGTATTCTAGAATTTTTACGAAGCATATTTGGTCCTGACTTCTACTGTTCCCCCGTGCCAGTGAATACCAGGTAGTTGGTTCGGTATTACAACAGTTATTCTTAGAGCTGTGAGGCGGCATGACTCAAGTCTCCAACTATGTATTAGTCGGGCTAACTGCTGTTATTGGTCGTTTCCCGGAGATGCCGACTATTAATAGCCGACTCACGGAGTTTCCATGCTTGTAGGAAGGATTGTTTCCACACTTGTGGGATACATTTTTTTTTTTTCATTTTTGGGCTGAACCCCCTCGGCTGATTTGGCTCGCTTCGCTTCGCTTCGCTTGCCTGACCTGACCCCCTTCAGTACTGCGCACTACTTGGTATTAGGGTGGTCATTTTTGCAGTATTAATAGTGCAAGCGTAAGTCGGCTAGCCATCAGCTGGCTTCGCCAACCGGCTTTCAGACTAAAGCTAGCTAGTCGTGAAATCCTGCCGAGTCACAGTTACTTTGATTGTTACTTTGATAATAGTTACTTTCATAAATAGTTGCTTGAATAGTTGACTTGAATAGTTACTTTAATACGAAGTAGTTACCTTGATAGTTACTTTAAAATATATTCCAGTCGTTACTTTAATACCAGGTATATAGTTGCGCGCAGCAATTTTGGGAGTTCTGCGTCGTTGTATTTGACTGCGGCCTAAGTGCCTCGATTCATGTACGAGCTGGGCCAGCCATGACATGGTTTAAACGTCGGATTGGCCATGCCCCTATCATTTTTTCGAATTTGGACTTGATTTTTCGACACGGTGTAGTTCATGCACTCGTCAACAGGTTGACCGTCGGCCCTATGCATTATTTTATTTTTTCCAGGAGATATGACCGATCCAAAAACCCGAAAAAACACAAATGCGACCAAAACTACAGTAGTTAAAAAAACAAAAAAAATAAATAGGGCCGAAGGTGAATGCCTTTGGACGTGCGATTCAAATCCGGGGTTAAAAACTCGGTGCAAAATATTCAAAATTGAGCGGGGCATCACAGAAATGCCATTTTTTTCGTATTGACTTGACTAATGTATGGAAATCGAGTTTTGGTCATATCTCTTGATGGGTGGCGAATTGGGCAACGAGACTTTCATTGCTCTTCTCTGTGTGTCTTCAGCACTGTCTCTACCAAGTTTCATAGAGATCGAAAACGACGATTTTTATACGAATTTTGTGTCAAAAAGTCGGTGTTTTTGAGTTTTCGCAGAAATCTCAGCGAGATCAAGTCGGGAAAATAAAAAGTATAGAAATTTTCATATACGATTTTTTTTCGCATCAGCAGTGGTGTGTCAGGATTAGTGTCCCCAATTTTTGTAGCCTAATTTGCAGTGGTTCACGAGATCCGACTCAACAAAGCTTTATCCGCTTTACGGCTGGCCCAGCTCGTATACAGTACAGTAGTAGTATACAAGTATTCGAAAGTACACAACAGCTGAACTAAACCGGACCGAACTGAACCGAACCATAGGCCAACCAATGCCCAGAACCGAACCGGACCGAGCTGAACCGAACCATAGGCCAACCAACTGGCAACCAAATGGCAACCAAATACTCAGAATCGAACTGAACCGAACCGAATCGAACCTATGGGGATAGGTAAATCCTCAGAACCGACCCGACCCGACCCGAACCGAACCGAGTCGCAGGAATCTCCGAGGAGATAACTGAACCGCGGTACGGTTCGAGCACATTAGGGCGCGCCATGATATCATAAGTCTATTAGACCTATGCCAATGGGAAAGCAAAGTTACCCTAAAAAGTTTGAATTCCTAAGATCCCCGCCAGATTTTTCCACAACAAGTTTGCTATGGGACCGATTCTTCAAACGGAATATTCGCAACTTTTGGAAAAGCCCGAAAAAGGCAATTCTCAAGCCGATGTTGGGACAAGATCGGCTTGAGAAAAACTCAAGCCGATCTTAGTTCGAAGCGGCGAGATTCCGAGTCCTCGACAAACATGGATCGACAAAACCAACGACTGCGTCATGAATTCTGAACGCGGTGCGCTCGTTACGGGCTCCGACCCACCCTAGGGTCACCGTGTTCACACGATGGCCGGTGATAAGTGGCGGGCGCTGGCGAGGCGTATGATAAACAGACAATTGGCCGCTGGTGTGCATAAAACAGATGACAAAAATTCTCCATCCGCCTCAAATGGAAAAAAATGGGTTTTTTTTCGGGTTTGGGAGAAGAGCGTAGGACGCCGCCGGCAATCTCTCGCCCCCTAGACCATGGATCCACCTTATACCTTCGAGGCCGTCATCTACACTCGTTGGCCTTGCCCGACCCGAAGCGGGTTGG
>MEHQ01000814.1:64602-110537 GCA_008828725.1 Saccharina japonica | reverse complement strand
TCATCTGTTTTATGCACACCAGCAGCCAATTGTTTGTTTATCTGACGCCTGCCCAGCGCCCGCCACATATCACCGGCCATCGTGTGAACACGGTGACCCTAGGATGGGTCGGAGCCCGTAACGAGCGCACCGCGTTCAGAATTCATGACGCAGTCGTTGGTTTCGTCGATCCATGTCTGTCGAGGACTCGAAATCTCGCCGCTTCGAACTAACATTCGCCTGAGTTTTTCTCAAGCCGATCTTGTCCCAACATCGGCCTGAGAATTGCCTTTTTCGGGCTTTTCCAAAAGTTGGGAATATTCCGTTTTAAGAATCGGTCCCATAGCAAGCTTGTTCTGGAAAAATCTGGCGGGGATCTTAGGAATTCAAACTTTTTGGGGTAACTTTGCTTTCCCATTGGCATAGGCCAGGTACATTTTTTCCTGGGGCGATCTTCCACTCCACTCCAGAGTCATTTTTAGAAAATTGAAAAAATACGTCAGCTGTGAGTACGACCAATTGAATTGTTGAAACTCAACTTTGGGAAAAGGTGCGTGATATATACGTCAAGACACGTGCGTCAAGTAAGTGTGCTGGTACCATATTCAAATCTGTAAGTTTTCATGGTAATAAGTCGTCCGCGCGTAATCTATATTTATCAAGAGTATGCATTTCTCGTTGAGGATATATGATGTAGTTCGTTAGGTTTAGGGGTCTACGGCCGTACCTTGATCCAGCATGTTACCGGACGATCTGTTAATAATCCTCGGATATAGGCCAGTGACCCCCCCTGGATGCTGCCAGGGTCAACATGACGATTTTTCATATAACATGTAACCATTCTGCGTGCTATTAGAGCCGTCCTGCCACCACGGATATCCTCAGAATACGGCGACAACATTAATTTAACAGCAACAGCAACAACAACAACAGCAGTAACAATGACAGACAGCGTTGCGTCTGACATATGATATGTATGTATGCTATGGTGTGTGTAAGTATGTAAAATGTACGTACTGCAACTGCAAGTCAAGCTGAAATTGCGCAACAGCCAACCCTTACGTTCGCACGCAGCTGCTGCACGAGTATTGATAGTATTGATCGTGCGCTGTTGCTGTGCATAAACCTACTCTGATAAGCCGCTTGCCTACGAAGGTCTGCTAAACTGCAGAAACTTCGATATGTCATCAGCAGTCAGCAGCGCGTACCTGGTATTACATCATGTATGCACAAGCTAATGCGTAATAACATCCGTTCATCCATCCACCCATCAGCATCCATTCGTATTTCGTACCTGGTAACTACGATGAACTGCATTTTCGCCTCACGAATCAACGAACGAATCTCCTCGGACTACTCGTAGTTAAGTATACAGCGCAATATAGCGAGTATGTACATAACTACCAGTTATGTATTAATCGTGTGAAGCTATTCAAGCTCGTATTTTGTAGAGCGTACTGGTAAATCAGTTCAAGTCTAAGGCTCGTACTAAGAACCTAAGGTTCACTTTTGGAGGACGCTTAAGAAAACCGATTTAAGAAATCGTGCCCAATGGCCAGCGCTCGTACACTAAAACCAATACATAATAGGCTAGTAGCTATTATATGCTCAAGGCTGGTGTCGCAGTATTTAAGGCTTAAGCTTGCTCACATATCAGATGCTTTTTGTTGGCGGATCCATGGTACTGTATTCTAGAGGAGGATGTGCTTACGCACGTGCTTACGTACGAAACGAGAGCAATATAAGATACCCGAGTGGGTATTATGCTACCACACTCTGATCCGAAATTTAAGGGCAATTTCAACTGAATGTTAATATATAATAATATACAAAAGGTCCTTGTATTCCGGGTCAGAGCGGTACATCAGTATCATATGTACCACTCTGTACCTAAATATAAGCACAATTTTTACATTAATATTCGATTAAAACGGTGCTTATATTTCGGGACATGGTGGTATGGCTACTGCTGCTATATATGAGATACCATCAATACATTACTACACAGGACTGGTATCTCTCTTATATAGGATGATGAATCGGCACGGACACTGGGTGTACCACTGGATACTGGATGTCCACGGTAGAAAGGACGGTTAAATGCGAAGAACACACTGCTGCTGCTGGAGGCTGGAGCACTTTAAATAGTAATTAAATAAGGATGTACTACGTACTATGTCCGAAAATATAAGGATCCTTTGGTCGTTCATGTCAACACACAAACGGTCCTTACATTTCCGGTCAGAGCGGTACTATTAATAGCCTAGACTCCGTACCAAAGAACACCCGTCCTATGATACTAATACTCGTATTCCGGTGCTTGTCATTGTTCCAGCGACGGCCAAATGTCTAAGCTGCTTACCTGTACCTCGTGCTTGCGTCATATATTTAACCGCTTTATAGTCGTACGATGCTTGCTGTACTTCCATCCCATTTATTATCTTCGCACTTCTGTCTTTCTTCCTCCCTAGTCTAGTCGTAACCCAGATCCGGGGTCACGAAGTAGGTTCCTCTCTCTCCTCCCCACTACGGTTCTTGCCTTGCTTTTTATCGCGCAGTGGGTTTCATTCAGCCTTCCCAACGCTCGTCGATTTTCATCGAATTTTGCTAACTCACGCTCTCGCGCTTTCCGCTTCGTAGTCAAGATATTTTTTTGCGAGAACGTACAGTACGAGCATGCACTCGGGGGGGCTCGAACTCGCGACCTTGACGCTAACAGGCTTCGTGGTTACCTGCTAGCCCACCGGGGCGACCTGTACTCTGCTGGCTGCTGGGTGCCCGTGTATGATACGTACCTACGTAGCTCGCCAAAACTAGAAAAAAAGCAGTGGGTGCCCGTGTCATCAGCTATACCGCTGAGATGCTGCTGCTTTTGTTGTTGTCGTTGAGGATATACCTGACCGACCTGCTGAGAACTGAGAAGCCCGCTGCCTGCTAGGCTGGCCACTGGCCACCTCACCGATTCCATGCTCATACCGGCATGCCTTTATGGGCTATACGTATGCGTATGGGTGATGGATGCACCAGGCGCACGTATGATATATGCATGGAATGGATAATGGATCCAGTGTGTCAGAGTCAAGTTGAAATGAAACTAATAAAACTATACAGCTCGAACTGCTGTACGTACGTACGTACGTACATGAATACCTGGTACATGATACCTTTAGTTGTTCATAAAAATAGGTGACGTTTCTCGATTAGTTGGAAGAATAAATGGTGTTTATATTTCCGGACATAGTTTGCGTTGCAGCTTCAGGTTGTTCCGACTTGAACGACAAAAAAAAACACAGCAAAACACTGAAAGGCAAACGTTGAGCTTTGCCCACGTACCGCTCTTTTAAAAGTGAACGAAAATATAATAAACATTTCACATAAACAATCAAAGACCATGTGGGTACTATATTTCCGTCCAAAGTATGGCCGTAACAAGGAAAAAAATTAGGTAGTGGGCTCGGCATGTCTCTGGTTCGGGCGAGGCCCAGGCCAGCCCTCCCCGGATCCCCCTCCCAACGCCAGGCTCTCTGTACGCACTACTGACGACCGCGCTTCCTAGTGAAGATGGGGTGGGGTGTGTTGGTGTGATCTTGTGCAGAGGTGGGCAGGGTGGTAAGACTTGTTCGTACGAGCTGCTTGCTTTTCGATGTGCAAGGTTTCGAAGGTTGCTTTATCAGGGTCGTGCCATTTACAGGCAGCGCCGCCGACGGCAGCGGCTTGCCGGCGAAAACCTGCCCCGCCTACACCCCAAGCGTGCGCACGAGTGGGACACGGGCGCCGATCTGGTGGTGGTGGCGGGAGCTATCAGCAATCAGCATGCGTGTTCGTTGTTGTTGTGTGGTCCTCTGCGAGTAGCCTATGATGCCAGATGACGCGATCAGACGATGCAACACCTGAGAAACTCAGAAACGGGCGAACTCTCTCCAAGCCAACACGCGGTAAAAGTCACCACAGGCCCTGCTTACGAAGGGGGGTCAACCGGCTCACCTTCCCCATACGCGCTGTGGCTCGAACTGCGAGCGATATCGTCGACATGTTGTTCGTGGCGCAAGCTTCTTGACGCTCTTGAGTAGGACAAGTTTATTCTGTTGGTGTGCTATGCAGATGTCATGTGGGGGTTCATCAAGCGGCCGGTCTGCCGGTCTGTTCGAAGCCAGGGAGTTCCTAGTGACACTATGGCGGTCTCAAACCGTGAGAGATCTGCTTGTCTCCTTGCGACAACGAGATGAAACGCGACTACCATCACCTCTCATCACGGCCAGACTACCCGCGTTTTGTGACCCTTCTCAGCGCTTGCTTGGAGCTGAACACACGAAGTCACTGCTGAGCCACCACCGATCAGGAAAGGAGGCGAAGGATCCTCCGCGGCAGGCGTTCTGGGGGGTCTCTTTTGCGAAATAACCCAGCAAGGGCTGACAGGTGGCTGGCGGAATTCGTACGTAGGGTTCGTATAAGTTCTCTATTTCCTTTCATTCTCCCGCGTCGCGCGCAAGCTCGCCTCGGGCCTGCCCTTTGCTGACCTTCCCACATAAAGAGTGAGAGTTGACACCCATGCCTTTGGTAGTAGGGCTAGATGTGTTTGTTCATTGTTGGCGCCAAGATGCGTCGATGTTGCTGCTGTGTGAGGATTCCGTCTTTTTTTTTGTTTTTCATCTCCATTTATTTTGGAAACAAAACAACGCTTTTTGATTGGAAGCGAAGTGGTCCAAAACCTTCACCTTGCATTCTTTGGCTACCCCCCCCCGGCTCCGCCGAGTGCCACCTGGTACAGCAGGACGTACGTGGGCTGGGCTTGGATTAACTTGGCTTGACCAAGCAACTACAAACAGTAGTCTCGACATCGCGAGAGCTGGGCATCCTCTAGAAATCGAGCTCTGCAGGCACGCACACGCACACACACGCAGCGGTCGCCTTGCTTTTTCCATTCCAAATGGCTCGTATACAGGAGCGGTGTCGTGGGGTATTTTTTTGAATTGTTTGTATTTTCCGATTATTTATTCGACTTGAAACTAGTATTGTGTTCAGTTTTTTGCTGTCTTAGCTCTTTTTCCGGTATTTTTCTGTTCGCCAGCGTGTTTTTCCAGTCTGGGTTGTCATGTTCCCTTGCTCGTACCTCGTACGTATATAGTGACGCTTCCACGAGTACAATAATATCTTCTTCTTGGTCACGGACGAGTCAAGGGGTACTGATGCCTGCGCTCCCAGGGGATGTGGCGGAGCAACTGGCGCAGCAGCAGCTGGGTCTATTACAGCAAGAACGAAAAACAGAAAACACGTATCATGTACCAGGTATGCATGAGTGATAGCCCAGGCGACAGATTGGAGCAGCAGCCCGCTCAAGGGGCTTCGCGGTTGTCCGCCGGCACGCCGGCACGACAACAGCAATCGGTGTAATCGTGTATTGCCGGTTGCCAGTCTGCGCCAGTCTTGATGCTTTCAGGCTTGTCCGGCGTGTGGTTGCTCTTCACATTTAACATTTAACCGCTCTTTCATACACATATACCCGTCGACATCCGGCACACTAACTGCACACACACGCAGTGTCCGTGCTGATTCGTCATCCTAGAGATACATGCAAGCTCTGTGGCCTCAAAAACTATATAGGACACACAGATAACTGCGTTGTAATGCAGTACAGTTTAGTACAGTTTAGTAGAGGACGCCTATTGAGAAGGACGCCTATTGAGAAAACGAGCGATAAGAAAGGCAGGCTGAGATTTTCAGGAAAATATTGAAATTCGGGAGTCGTTATACTAAATTTAGTGTAAAAGGCACCTATTCTCAAATAAGAAACCCAGCCTGGGTCAGCTATTCTGTTTCTTATTGGGCGTCCTGAACTGTAAGGGCAGCAGTAGACAATGCAATCCCATGCCATCGTACATATTAATACTCGAAACGACAAGCACAACCTACAGACCTACAGCAGCAGTAGACACGCCAAATACCTTTTACGGGGGAGTTAGAAGTTAATAGGACTAAATAGTGTTGGTAAAAATAGGTAAATGTATAGGTTTTTGTGTGTACCGTAGGTCTTATTTACTACATTAGCCCACCCCGTAATAGTATACTAATGTTAGCACCCTTACCGCTGTCGAGAAAAACAAGCGCTGAGAAAAAAACGCACCCCAGTGCGAACGTACCCCCCTGTACCCTGTACGGTATTCTGGCCCCATTTTAATAAGGGGGGGCTATAGTAAACAGGACCAAATGGTGTTCGTAAAAATAGGTAAATATATAGGTTTTTGTGTGTATCTTTACCGTAGCATGCGTCTGGATGGCATGGCCAAGTGTCGCGACGAAAATGGAAGGAGTTGCACCATACACGTGGGCATCTTGCTAAAGTTAGGGCTAACGGGTACACACGGCCTCGCACTCGCGGTGCTGCGCGGTTACTCGCCGTCTAGAGGGACGGTTGATCGGGCCGCACTTGTTTTGCTCTTTGCCCCTGGTGCACATTGCGCCACCACTTTGTAAAACTTGCACCTCGCCCTTGCCATACGGGCTACCACGACTAGAGCTGTCGGTAGGCACATATTACGGCAGGTCACCAACTTAGTTATTTGTCGGAGTAATAGTTGGTTATAGTCGTTTCGCGGAGGTGCCGACTATCCGACGTATTGGGTTTCCATACTTGTTAGAAATATGTTCAAAGCGGGGTACGTTTTTCTTTTTTCGGGCGGGGCCCCCTAGGCGGGGAAGGCTGATTTGGTTCGGTTCGCGCGCGAACTCAAGTGGGAAAGTCGGTTGGGTGTCAGCTGGCTTCGCCAACCGACTTTCCGACTAAATTTGAGTTAGTAATAGTTGGCTGACGGCACCTGCCGATTAGTTTTTCGCCCCCTCTCACAGCTAATAACTGAGGCTCTTGCTGCCATTGCCGTAGCCTTGCTCCTTGCGTTGCTCATTGCATGGGCGACTGCACGACGGTTGATCACACCGCACTTGTGGTGTTTTGTTAATCCTTGTCGCTGTATATAAGGTACGGGATACATAGCCGCTGGGCTGCAAACTACTACTGTAAAACACTACCAGGTACCGGATACTGGTACATCACATTCCGGAGAACCGCAAAGCGCCTTGGTTTCGCCCAGAGTGCGTTGGGAGCGTTTTCCAGCGAGCGATTTTTCCACAACGGAAACGTTGCACACCTCAGACAGATCTGATAGATACAGATCAGATAGATCATCTACAGATAGATAAACGATTATCACTTCATGGTCTATAAGCAGTAGACCTTTCAAGGCAGAATTATTATCGATATTATGATCAACCTCACGTTGCCGGGTGTGAGCTGCTCCTATACGATCTGTACGATCTACATTATCTACTTTGAGGAGTTGTTTCATGTGGGTTGGAGCTGTACTATACAGATCCTGCTCAGCACCTCAAAACGGCAGGTTAGGATTTAGATGGTCTATCTGTAGATGATCTATCTGTAGATGACCTCTCTGTAAATGATCTATCTGTACATGATATATCTGTAGATGATCTATTTTGTAGATGATTTCTCTGTAGATCGTCTATCTGTAGATCATCTATCTGTAGATCATTTATCTGTAGATCGTTTATCTGTAGATCTATCTGTAGATCATCTATCTGTAGATGATATGTATATAGATGATATGCATATATAGATGATCTATCAATATAGATGATCTGTCCAACGCGCGAAAGGGTGTTATTGGCGAACGTGGAACAGTATTTTCTAGGAGACGTCTGGTTGAAAGCTTTCCGATAATGTACCAAGGTATTGCCCAACTTCGGCACCCTCTTGCGTCCTCGAGAGAAACGACCACATTCAAACGATGGATGACACCTCTGTGCGAAACCAAAGCGTTTTGCGGTATACCACACAGCGAGCGACTCCCCGGGAAATAATCCAGGGTCCGCAAGAAAATACAGGGAAGGGGTTTCCAGTTTTCCTGTGTGCTAGGGTTTCCAATTATCGTGGCGTATGCTTATCACAGCACGAAACGAAAACCCCGGCCCTGGGGATGATTCCCAAACATGGCCAAGGGGGGAGTATTCACACCGAAAAGGTGATTTTGGAATTGTCTCCTTCAGAATTTTCTTTAGACGTATGATATCACTCGGTGGTTGTACTCTCTCCGTTGTTCGGCCAAGGGGGCAAAGCTTTTCTCATGCCATGCATGGGGGGGGTGTTCTCATTTGTTGCTTGCCTTAGTCATTTGGCCATTGACCACGCACCCCTTTCGAGTCGGAGCACCGTTCCTACTCGTTATAGAGACACCTGCAGCAGTTGGGCGGTCATTGCGTTGTTTTTTTCCGTATATCACATATTGGTAGAAGCTTTTTGCTAATCTTTTCCCCTTCCTGTTTCGCCTCCTGTGGCCACCATCTATCTCCTAAGATAGCGGTGTGTTCTTATTTCTTATTTCCAGGAGGTGTTATATTTGTCCCAGAGGTGTGTTATTTGATCGAGGGGGTGTGTTACTATTCCCAGGCGGTGTGTTGTTTATTCCCAGGGTGTGTGTTACTGGCCCAAGGGGGTGTGTTATTCTTCCCAGGCGGGGTGTTGTTTTTTCCCAGGGTGTGTGTTACTGGTCCCAGGGGGTGTGTTATTGGCCCTAGGGGGTGTGTTGTTTCCCCAGGGGGTGTGTTATTTGTCACAGGGGGTGTGTTATTTTCCCCAGGGGCGGTGTTATCCTTCCCAGGCGGCGTGTTATTTCTTCCCAGGGTGTGTGTTACTGGTCCCAGGGGTGTGTTATTGGCCCGAGGGGGTGTGTTGTTTTCCCCAGGGGGTGTGTTGTTTGTCACAGGGGGTGTGTTATTTGTCACATGGGGTGTGTTATTTTCCCCAGGGGGTGTTTTTTCTTGCTCAATACCCGGGGATACAATATGGGATGCGCCTCTGATGGTGAAGAGGGCGAGGATGCATTGCGTTGCAGGTGTACCAAGATATATGTGATGATGATGATGATGATGATGATGATGATGATGATGATGATGATGATGATGATGATGATGATGATGGTACTGATGATGATGGTACTGATGATGATGATGATGATGATTATGATTATGATGTTCTCACATTGTGTTCATCTATTCTAAATCTTGCCAGTGGTCACATGAAAAAGGCTAGAACGAAAAACAGCGTCCCGATGGAAGAAAAAACAAGCACAAATACTAATAAGGGGGAGCATATTACTAGTAAATAGGACCTACGGTACACAAAAAAACTACATACACCAGGTAGTTCCCTATTTTTACTATGAATAACAGTACGTATTTGGTCCTATTTACTATGGTCCCCGCAGTAATATTAGTAGTAATAGTACGCAAGGGATTTTGTCCTCTTGCGGGCTGTGGTATGCTCCATCCCGCACATATGTTTTTTTAATTTAAAAAACATAAATTCAAACCAATATTACACATGTCCGAGTCTGAGAGGTCACGATCTATGAATAGACCGTTTAGATCCTAACCTTCCGTTATGATCTGTTGTGTGCAGGATCGTAGGATTTTTGTGATTGTACAGATCCAACCCAGGAAACATATCTTTCACCAGGCGGGTTACACGGCTCCCACCCCGCCACTTGAGCTAGATCGTACATATCATACAGATCATACAGATCATCTGCCCTGATTGATCTAGATCGTGAAACGGTAAAATCGATTGCGCATCTCCCGCGATGTTGACTATTACGTACGAAATACAATTTATTATTAATACCCGTGTCATACGAAATATTACCAGCAAATTATCCATGGTGTACGTGTCACATACAAAGTTCCCGTTCAAGATTTTGGTTGCATTCCAAATTCCGGGGGTGTCTGTCGCAAGCTGAAAAGGGAGGACACAGCAGCAGGCGTTCGTTCCTCCTCCCAGCTATGCAGTTGTATGTACTTGTAAGAAAGAAGAACATGCAACAAAAACAATGAAAGCTAAAAGAAAAAACGTAAGCCACCGAGCAAGTATCCGGGCAAGCAGACAAGTAACACCGACGAGCCCAAAAGAAAGAGATTATGGTTAGTTCTCTATATAGGTGAAAACTAATTAATGTCTTGAATTATTAATAGTGTGAATTAATTAAAAGTATGGCCTTGTATCGTAGGCTTTGGGGAATGTGCTGTATACGGGGGCCGGGTGTTGCAGCATTACGATAACTTGTTTCCGCAGGGAAATTATGAGTATACGTACGAGCGAATTGAGTACGAGTACCAGTGTATATTTTCAAGGAACTTTACTGGTGTGACATGTACTATTGTAATAATTTTCCGGCCCCTGTGGGGTAGGCATACACATTCTCTTTTTTTTTTTTTCGAAAAGTATTGATGCAAGCAGCAGGGGGAAAAGGCGTGAATGTTCTCCGGATTTTCGTTTTTTCAACGGAAACAATTCGATAATTTGTTCGCTACGAGTACGGCCGAAGCAAAAAATCACAACAACACAGCAACACAACACAATACGTACCACAGCAGCAGCATTCGCCTCTCTACTGCTTGCCACGTCTTGCAATAATGGTAAGGGAAACAAACCGTATTCCCTTTGGGACTCCTTTGAGGGGCTATACCACTCTGTCCCGAAATATAAGCACATTTTTTTACATTAATATTGAATTAAATCGGTGCTTATGTTTACGGACAGAGTGGTACAGGGTATAAGGGACAGAAAACTGAGCAACATAACTTTGGTTACTACCCACCGTCTGCGAGCAGCGTCAGGGCCGAGGTTTACGGGTAGGAAGGGCCCTGTCGCGCCCGCGTGCGGTACGTACGACTCCTTGGATGGTATCACAACAACAGAACTCGGGCAGTAATTATGTGCAATGTGTATCATCCCCTAATGGCGCAGTGCAAGGCAGTGGCGGTCGCTGTACAGTGGTCGTCAGTCTTTGTTGTCGCTTTGTTGTCGCTTTGTTGTCGGCTGTTGTCCGTGTCATGTTCCCCTCTCAAACGAGTAGTGCCGGTTGCCGCTATATACAGTGCCGGTATTGTTGCCTGGCACATGCCGGCACTATACAGAGACCACTACAGCACTAGTACTGTTTGTACTCTGGCATACTTGAGTCACCCCCTATTAATATATAAACATACATCTAAATATCCCACAGCCCGCGCTGATTGCGCTGATTGCTGTGGCCGATGCTCGACGTAATGTAGAGTCGTCACTCGAATCGTCGCTTTTTCCCCTCTCCAAGCAAATCGTACCAACTCTGCCCCCAAGGACATAAAGGGAGCGTTTGAATAATGTATCGTATTGATACACGAACCATCCTTATATTTCTGGACATACAGGTAGGCCAGGAGGTGGTCTCTAGCGTCAAGAAGTCGGGCAGTCAAGGCTGTCTTGTCAAGCCGTTTCCACCTGTCTACAGTAGACGGATCGTCCCCTACCCCCTGACAGATAAAGCCTTTTACTTGTGTGGAAACCCCTTTTATTTTTGTTTGTGGGCTTCTCGTTGAGCGTGATAGTAGCGATGCCGCTGTCATATCGCCGTGTTACCAGATAAAATACCAAAAATAATGCCAGGTACGATTTTTGTGGTGGTCCGCCCTTTTTTTCCCCCCAGATTGTCCAAAACGCGCGGCGAAGCCGCGCTGGGGTCAAGAGCCCTAAACCTGGACGATGGTTGGGGTTATAGGGTTCGGGTTGGGTTGGGTTGGGTGGACGCCTTTTCGTGTTTGAAAAAAAAAACAAAAATCAGAAAAAAAACACGAACATGAAACCAGCAAGAAATCATACCAGGTATTATATTTGGTACCTTAACTGGTACGATTTGTGTGCTGTATTTTGTACTTTCACTGGCACGATTTGTGTGTGCTAAGGCTAAAGACCGGTAAAGGCGCCTCCCTTTTTTCCGTGCTGTTGCCGACGTTGGCGACGGTGCGCCCGTCTATCCCAGCCGCCATGGTGTCCGCCACCTGGCGGCGACGCTCCAAAAGCACACCTCACGTGCCCGGCCTTGACACACGCCTTGGAGAAAAGCTTGCGCAAAGCCCTGGCTCGTGGACTGCTGTGGTTTGAAGCGTCGCCGTCAGATGGTCGACGCCCATCACGGCCGGAACCGACAAGCGCGCCGCCGCCAACCGCCCTGCAAGGTGTGGAAACCCCAACCCCACGGGCTGATTGTCGCGGAACGACAGCTTCAGCGTTACGATGAAATGCATGGACAATCCAACACGTCTCTTTTTTTTCCCCCCCATTTACTGTGTTCGCCCTTCTTTTCTCTCTCTTTCCCATTACGGGAGACCATAGTAAATACTAGTAATACTGGTAATACTACTACAGTAGCTCTAGTAAATATCATCAAATATCGTTCGTAATCGTTGGGAAATAGATAGGCTTTTCGGTGTACCGTAGGTCTTATTTACTAGTATTACCAGTATTACCAGTATTACTAGTGTTTACTATGCTCCCCCGTCATAGTCGTAAGTCAGATCCGGGGTCACAAGAGTAGGCTCCTCTCCGTCCTCCCCACCACAGTTGGTCTCTTTTGCATGGGCAAGCCAACCGGCCTCTCTGTGAAGATAAAACGCAAGGACAACCCCCCCGTCTCTGAAAGGGAAAACCAGGTGTTCGAATAGGCACGCGGAGTGCGTTGAGATGCAGTTCCCATCTTTTTTCACGAAGTATATGTACGTTTACCCGTGATTAGAGGTGTTGAAGGCCGCACAAAGAAACCCCGGGAAATCGTCTTTTATCCATTCCCCCCCCGAACACTAGCATTTGAGCCCCCGCCACGCCCGGGATCGCGCTACGTACGGTAAAGTGCATGGACATGTCTCTGTAAAGATAGAATGCATCGGCAACCTAAGCGGTCTGCCAGTGAAGAGGTGAAAGAGCAGTCTCCTGACGTACAGTGACTTCGCGCGAGTTGAGCTGAAGAGAAAATTGAATCATCACGTACAGTATCAGGGACTTCGGCTGCTGTGCAATACCTGGTATGTATTGATAAACATTAAAAGCAACACCACCTCCAATTATTCCTACATGCAATACATCATATTTGATTGGTATATATTACACTCAGCTAGCAAAGATGAGCTTCGACGGAATCCTCGAGCTCACAGCTGTGTTTTTTTTTTTTTTTTTTAAATATATGCCTGGTACCGCTCTGTCCGAAAATATAAGAAACATTATTATATTAATTTTCAATCCAAACGGTACTTATGTTTCGGTACATGATAGTAGACGATACTGGTACCAGTATACACCGCATTACTACAGTAGCATATCAGCAGTATGGTATCGTATTATCACAGCTGCCCACGTGCCCACCGGCCGTAATGAGCATGAACCGTAACTTTTAATTGTTTATACACTGCTGTACACATCACATACAGCTTGCAAGTATGACAGTTTCGACGAAATCCTCCATCTCACAGCTGGTGTTTGCAAATTTTCTCAACATTTCTTGGGAGTAGGACGTGCAACAGCACCAGGAGCAGCACCAGCAACAGCAACAAGTCGCCCCCCAATCAATAATGCGCCCGCCCAATCGAGAGGTATGGTAGGAGACGTGACCTCTGTCCGCTAAATCTCCCGCCGGCTCCAGATGCGACTCGTGCAGTAGGCCACCACCAGTCAGGTCGAGATTCGACATGTTCCGACCAAATAATATTAGCAGTGGTCGCAGATTCGTTTATCCCTTAGACGATGGCGGACCCTCTTTATATTCGTTTTTTTTTCTCTGATTTGTCTCCCTTTCTTTTTCGCTTTGTCGTACATAGCTCATGAGCTTTATACACACCAGGTATTTACTGTAGGAGTCGTAGCAGTTGCCAGTACAGCCTTATATATACGTATATAGCATTTCCGAGGCACGGCGGCTTCAGCCTAAGACGGACGGAGGGACAGCAACAGCAACAGAAAGTGCACCTGCAACAGAAAGTGCACCTGCAACAAGGCAACCCAAGTCGATAACGGCAATGGGGAGATACGTGCGTAGATGGAATTGTATTTACTGTAGGGGTCGTAGCAGTTGCCAGTACAGCCTTATATATACGTATATAGCATTTCCGAGGCACGGCGGCTTCAGCCTAAGACGGACGGAGGGACAGCAACAGCAACAGAAAGTGCACCTGCAACAAGGCAACCCAAGTCGATAACGGCAATGGGGAGATACGTGCGTAGATGGAATTGTATTTACTGTAGGGGTCGTAGCAGTTGCCAGTACAGCCTTATATATACGTATATAGCATTTCCGAGGCACGGCGGCTTCAGCCTAAGACGGACGGAGGGGAGGGACAGCAACAGCAACAGAAAGTGCACCTGCAACAGAAAGTGCACCTGCAACAAGGCAACCCAAGTCGATAACGGCAATGGGGAGATACGTGCGTAGATGGAATTTTTTGGACGAGAAGTTTCCAAAACCGCCCTTTTTCTGAGAAAATATGCTCAGAAAATTGACCCAGGGAGTGTGTCACGTGATTTTCTTGATTTCAAGTATACGGTAGTAACTTGCGGCCCGGCCCGGGGATCAGCTGTTTACGAGTTTTCTATGCGAGTTTATAATTTTGATGGGGGCCAAAAATAGGTACGTACTGCTGCTGTACGCGTTTCGGGCTATGGTCTCAAGTCTGAGGCGTCCGCCATGGCAGGTTTACATGAGTGTGTACTTCCTATGTATGCACCTTCTTCCACGGATGAATGCACCACGAATATGATTGGCAATATTGACCCGATACCATCTAATCGATGCATGATAAAATGATTTATGACACGAATGCGTCAAGCATCCGTCACGCACCTATCGTTCTTCCAACGCGTCGTCGAGTCTGTGCAACCCAAAACCCTGGCGTGTATCCACGCTACGGCATACCTGCATCTAGGCGAGACTGTTGTTGCAGTCCTCGAATCGAACCTGAGTGCGTGCGTACTGTCATATATATGCGCTTGGCATACCACGTGGACCGTGCATCGTCTATCATTTATGGTATTATTTATACCCGGATATATGTTTTGCTCGTATACCACGTATTATACACGAAGCACAAGTGGAAAGCGGCGCAGTTTTTCGTGTCTTGTGCAATTAATTATGGTTTTACAGCAGTGTTTTTTACTATAGTTGCCGGGCCTCCTTGAAGTCCAGGTCTTTCGCTTTGCTTCCATATTGAAGCGCATATTTCAACAAATATCAATTCTTGTATATGAATACATACGATCGTACCTGTTTGTTTGTTTGTTTGTTTGTTTTTTTCTTTTCTTATCGCCTCGAACACTGATCTGAAGACTCTGCGGTCGTTCTGCGGGTGTAGCGGGTGCTGTTAATAGTGAGGCTCGCCCTTGTTAGTGCTGCACTGTTAGTGGTGCACTGTACACATACACATAAATGCAACTCTAATTGCAAGTGATTTGTCGCCATATAACGGGACTGCGACCATTAAGCCCTAAAACAATAGTACCTGGTATATATATTGCACTGCTCATAACCATATATTTGGCACGAATTCCGAGTCATTTGTGCCGAAAACGGGTTATAAGGGCTGTGTTGTGCTGCACCTTGAGGCTGATTCCCATTTCCAGCCGATTCCCCGCCAGCGACCTAGGCTTAAAAACGTGTGTCACGTGATAACTGCTACTTTGAATATGTATGATATACCACGGAACAACGCTCAGGAACTGAACGGACTACCCGGAGCATCGTTCAGGAATCGAACGGGAGTCACAACGCATTACGGACGGCTTATTATTCCGTTCGTATTATATCAGTAATATTTTTCGGATAAGTCAGCAACTTCGGTCTTCCTTTCAGTGCTGAAGAACGGCTAATAAAGCCTCAAGTGACATACGGGGCTGGGCTCTGGCGCAGTATATACTGCCAGTATAGGTATACTGACAACATACCCGGCCGAGAGCACCCGTAGATTGAGCACTATGTTGAAACTTGCAGGAAGTTACGTTCGTCCCACAAAACGCCATCCCATACAATGGAAAACCTAAACCTCACAAACGAGAGACAAAGGAGAGAACGGGACACGGGGGGCTTTGCGCACGATGGACTGAGTATTTTGTTTAGCTACCACCCCAGACCCATATCTATATATAGATATACCCCGGATAGTCATGATAATTTAAGAGAACCCCCCCCCCCCCAAAACGCCCCCGGTGGATTCGCCTCACCAGCTGCAGGGAGGAGGGGAGGGGGGCGTACTCATTTGTTTCTTGCCTTAGTCATTTGAGCATTGACCACGCATCCCTTTCGAGACGGAGCGGCGATATTTCGGGGCTACGCTCGTCGCTGCCAGGTTCTGGCTTCGCCTCAACACCGCTTGTTTGCTGTTGACCCCCACCCGCGACTGACCGCTGACTGACACGCTGTCCCCTCATCCCGCTTCTCGGACGTTTTTTTTTGCCCGCCCGCAGGGCCGCCCGTCCGCACGACAGGAGAAGCTATAGCCGTTTCACTTTTGCGGCGGAACTAGCGTCGGTTCGCACTTTTTTTTGTTTTCCTCGGCGAATAGGCACAGCAGCGGAGATTTGAAGCCTTCCCGTGCAGGCAGTGTTTGGGTTTTTGGGAAGCTTGTGGTGGCAGTGAGCCCTTTGGCTCCCTACGAACAGAAGACAAGGGTTTCCGCTTTTTTGGGGGAGGCGTTCGGATAGGGGGGGTTGAGGCACAAGGGCGAGCGGCTCGGGACTGGACGCGGCGCGATGTCGTCCATTAGCGACCTTGACGAGCAGGTGGGTGAAGTTGCTGGAGAGGCAAATACAGTAAGACATACCTGGTATAGAGTAGTCGTCGTCGTCGCTCGTACGACGCTCTCAAGGAAACATAATACCTAGGGCTTGAACGGTACTATTTTGTTTAGGATAGAGTCGTATACGTAGGGCTGTGGGCACTGGCTGGTTCAGTCAGTAGCGATTATACTGTCGTCAAAGTCAATCAGTATACTGGACTGCAGCAGTATACTGTCTCTTCTCTCTCCTGGCTCCTTCCGAAACGCGGTTGGTGGGTTTCCTTACTATACCATGGCGTGTTTCTTGGAGGAACGTGATAAAAAAACCTACTGGTGAATATACTGCCGGGTTAATCAGTAGATTACTACTGCCAGTAGATTACTACTGCCAGTAGACTACTACTGCCAGTACATACTGTGCCAGTGCCCAGCCCGACGTATACGTGGATACCCACGATTTAAAACATTTGAAGCTGACGATTTCAGCAGCTCCCAGCATTATTTCACGAGCAACATTCCGAGAAAATTCTTAGGGGTTTGTATTCATTCTCGTTCGTAGAGTTGCGGGGTATTGCCGTTCTGATCGTTTGATCCCCTGTGGAGAGGCCTCAATCAAGTGGCGACTCATTGGTTTCACCTGCCATTGGGGGCTCACACGCCCACACGTATTATTCGTATACGTGGTTCCAGCATTTAGGTCATTGTTGTGAAACATTAGTATCACAATGAACGTCTGGACTATTACCGCCTACCTATCATACAGACCCACCCGGGGCTGCTTGGATTTTTGCCACGATTTTTTTCACCACCTGGCATTCTCACCCATCCCCTATTTGGCACCCATCCTAAAAGTTGGCAGCTATCCTATGTGGCACCCATCCTATATATCCAGCTATCGAAAAAGGACCGTCGGAGGTCCATCTGGCACCCTGTATTTGGTACCTGTACTATGTAGCAGGGCATTAATTAGTGGGTCGGGGTCTGTTGCGCGCAGCGCAACAGGCGACTCAAGGAGTGTTGCGCGCACCGCAACATGCCTGAGGCGCGTGTTGCGCGCCGCAGGCGCCGCAAGCCCCGACCCCCCCCCCCCCCCCCCCCCCGCCGCCGCGTCGCCGGAGGCGAAAAAAGCGAAAAAAGCGAAAAAAATGGCGATATTTGGGCGAATGTACGCCTAAAAAGCCTAAAAGATGTCCAATGACGACTATTTATCAATAAAAAAAGACCCCCAAAATTTTTTCTCGACCCCGGCGAGAAAAAAACGCGCAACAATTTTTTTCGCCTGCGGCGAAAATGTTGCGCGCCCAAAAACGCGTGTTGCGCTGCGCGCAACTAGCCTCGCGGCGACTGTTGCGCAAAACCGTTATTTTGGCCAAATGTTGCGCCAGCGCAACAGCGCAACACCTAATTAATGCCCTGCTATGTAGGCCGTACATATCTACGGCAACTCCTTCTATATAAATCCCGTAAGTACGCGCGATCGAAGTATCACACTCGGCTTGCAAAGTATGACTTTCGAATATCCAGCCATCCAAAAAGGACCGTCGGAGGTCCCTCTGGTACCCTGTATTTGGTACCTGTACCATGTAGGCCGTACATCTCTACGGCAACTCCTGCTATCTAATAATAATCCCGTAAATACGCGCGATGGAAGTATCACACTCAGCTTGCAAATATGAGTTTCGACGAAATCCTCGATCTCACAGCTGTTGTTTTTATATCTTTATAAATGCTTGTATACATACAATATCATACATGTGACGGTTAGGGTTATACGTATCTATCGTAGATCTTGGAATACGCATGCATGGAAGGATAGTAGCATCATCCCAAAGTGAGGCATGAAACATACGCCCACACCGGATCTGGGGGCGCTGGAGGTCCCCGCTGTATGGACAACGTTGACCCCTCCCCTCAAGCTGACTCGATTTACCTCTCCGCCTTAATACCCGATTGGGATCGATCGGCCTCGAAGAGACCCCCCACGGCGATGAAATATAATTCGACCCCTCGTGGACCGTAGCATCTCCCTTAATAAGGCAAACAATTCTGCTCGGCTTACGTCGGGCCGTAAACGACGGCTACAAGGGCTACAAGGGACCGTCGACCCGGGACCTCTCCAAGGTGACTTGTACGCGGCTTCAACGACGACGGCTGGCGCCTATCATACTGCAGTATTTACTTTGGTGACTGACCACCGTGGGATTCGAACCTACTACTTTAGTACGAATACATGAGGGATGACAATGCTGAACTCATCGACGTGTAAGAGGAGAGGGGCGACCTTGGATTACCTGCTGCTGGTCGTGACCAACCCAGGACCGGAGACGCGGGAGACGCCCTCTGGTCTGGCTGAGGACCTCCTCGCGAGGCTGAATGCCCAATCCACCTGGCAAGCCAATGATCCGGTACGCATCGAGACCGCGGCACGCCTTCGCCAGTGCATGCTGGAGGGGACCACTCTGCTAGGACAGCATGCACTGGGTTCTTTCTCCATATGGTGCTCCCGCCTCTGGTGGAGCGCATGCTGGCGCAACGCAGGCGCAACGCAGGCGCGAGCCGAAACGCTTATCACTCACGCACGTCAATGAAACATGCCATATTATAACACGGAAACCCACCAAATGCGTTTCGGGAGGAGAGAGGAGAGCAGAGACAGTATGCTGCTGCAACTCCAGTATACTGATGGAATTTGACGACAGAGTATAATCGCTCCTGACTGAGTCAGCCAGTGCCCAGCCCTACATAATATGGCAACAACAACTGACATGAGTACCCCCCTGACAAGCGGCTCTTAGTAGGATGCAAGCTCACCCTTCATGCGACTCGTCCAACACCTCACGACGCTTCGTGCTTGGTGCTAGCAATGTCTGCCTGGTCGGTGAAAACCCGACATGCTCCGTCCCGGCATTGTAGGAATGCGAGGGTCTATGGTCATACGACTACGGCCGTGCATGAAAATGAAGTACCCCCCCCCCCGCTCCCCCGCGCCCCCGCGCGCGCTACCGCGCCACGTTTCGTTGTGCGTTTGTGTGACGTTTCAGATCGAACGGCTGAAGAGATGCGAGTACCTTAAGGAGAGCGAAGTCAAGCACCTCTGCCAAAAAGCCAGGGAAATTCTTGTGGACGAGAGCAACGTGCAGAGAGTCGACGCACCTGTCACAGTAAGTTAATGTCCTTATTATTAGTACACTATTATCATCATTATTATTTCATTATTATTAGTAGTAGTATTACGCGTAGGGCTGTGCCTTGGCTGAGTAGTTATTTGTTAGTCGTCAACTATTAATAGCTAGTGGTCTCACTGTCCGTCTCCCAATGATCCCCCACACCCCATTATCCCCCTTCACTACACCTCGAATCTCACTCTCAAATCTTAACTCTCAAAATCTCAGTCTCAAGTCTCACCCTCAAACGCCACTCTCAAATGTCACTCCCAGATGTCAACTCTCAAATGTTATTGCCAATTATCATTATCAAATTTCATTGTCGAATTTCACTCTCGAATCTCATTTTCCAATCTCACTTTCCAATGTTACTCTGAAATCTGGCTCTGAAATCTTAATTATCAAAATCTTACTCTCAAAATCTCAATCTAAAAAATCTCACTCTCCATATCTCACTCTCAAATCTGACATATTATGTGCCAGATTTGTGGGGACATCCATGGTCAGTTCTACGACCTGGTTGAGCTGTTCAAGGTCGGGGGGGAGTGTCCGGACAAAAACTATTTATTCTTGGGCGACTTTGTGGACAGGGGGTACTACAGCGTCGAGACTTTTCTTCTTCTCCTCGCACTCAAGGTGTGTGTGTGCTCGTTGGTGTCATGTCGTCTTGCGTAAAGTCATGGGGACGGGGTGGGATGGAATGGGATAAAGTCATGGGATGGGGTGGGATGGGATGGGATGGAATGGGATGGCATGGGATGGGATGGGATGGTATGGGATGAGATGGGATGGGATGGGATGGGATGGGATGGGATGGGATGGGATGGGATGGGATGGGATGGGACGGGATGGAATGGGATGGGGTGGGATGGGATGGGATGGGACAGGATGAGATGAGATTAGATGGGATGGAATGGGATGGGGTGGGATAGTAAAATGGGATGGGACATGTTATGGGATGGGATGGNGATGGGATGGTATCGTATGGTCTGGTCTGGTACGGTATGGTACGGTATGAAATGGGATGGGATGGAACGGGATGGGATGGGCTGGGGTGTCCTGTCCTGTCCTGTCCTGTCTTGTCTTTGTCTTGTCTTGTCCTGCCGTATCCTGGCCTTGTCTTGTCCTGTCTTGTCCTGTCAAGGTTTGTGATGTCTATTTTTTTCCTGCTGTCCTATACAGAGAGCGGTGGGGCAGTTGGGATTGTCGACCGATATTGAAACATACATAAACCTAGTTTCCGCACTTCCACACTCACCTACACAGTGGTTGTCTTGTCGTTTTTATTTCGTTGTGCATTGTGTTTCCGTCGGTTTCGTTTTGTTTTTGTTTGTGTCGGCTCCATCCCACCGTATTATGCGTGGATCGTCTTTCTCTTCGCTTCCTGTCGCTTCAATATTTCCCTTGAACGTGCTGTGATGTTTGTTACTAGTTTATTTTGGTTTCCTTTTTTTTTTCTATTTTATTCTGTGACGTTACAGGTGCGATACCCAGACCGAATTACGCTGATCCGAGGAAACCACGAGTCAAGGCAAATCACGCAAGTCTACGGCTTCTACGACGAATGCCTCCGCAAGGTGAGTCTAACGCGCGATCGCTCTGCTGGCCGCGTTTGGATCCCATAACCGACACCCGCAAAAACATCGCCCCTGAAATATAAATATGGTTTGTACCTGTTACAATATATTTTGCTCTTGCTATTACCAGGATCTCGCGCTACAAAAAGCGAATATTTACAGGGCTCTTGACGGGTAACGGCCCGAAGCCCGGGCCGGGTAGCGGGTCGGTTAGGCCGGGTCGGGCCAGAAACGTTTTGAATTATCAGGGGTCGGGTCGGGTCGGGTCACGAGGTTTTGTAAACTCTCACGAGTCGGGTCGGGTCGGGTCTGGTCGGGTCACCCTTTCCCGAACCGACCCGACTAGACCTGACCTGGCCTGACCCGACCCAACTCGTGCACATCCCTGGATATTTTGTAACTGTTCGTGGAATGCATGGCCGTGGTCATGCGACCATAGGGAGTGTAGGCAAGGTCAGGATGAGGTTGAGGTTGAGGTTGAGGTTGAGATTGAGATTGAGGTTGAGATTGAGATTGATGTTGAAATTGAGATTGAGATTGAGATTGAGATTGAGATTGAGATTGAGACTAATCGAGGTCGAGATCGAGATTGAAACACAACCCGCCCCCGTATTTTGTCGGTCGCGGACGGCGCAGATGTATATAGCCGGCTCCAGAGCTTCAATTTTTAGTCTCAAAAGGGGCCCTTTTTTTGTGGCCTTGTATATCAGCAAGTCGCTTTGCTCGTTTTTTCATAACTATCGTACTGATGGTCCCTCTATAGTGCCTATAGTGCCTGTCGAATCGCTTGGCACAGCAGATGGGGTTTAACGTGTGCTAGTGTGCGGAATAGTAGTGCCGGTTGCCGATATATTGCCGGTATTGTTGCCTGGCGGATACCGGCACTACACAGGGACCGGCACTATTGCAGTCCCATCCAGGGTAGTTCCACCGGCCTTGTTGTACTAATACGTACCTGGTATGCACTTATACACTTGGTACGCTTCCCCTCGACGACTCGCGTTTATGTACGAGTGTAACTTAAGTGTCCCGTTTGTTCCTCTGCGACGCGTCGATGTACTAACTTGAGTGTCCCGTTTATTCCTCCCCGCCGCCTGCTGTATGTTGCGTGTGCTGTGTGTGCTGTGTGTGCTGTGTGTGCTGTGTGTGCTGTGTGTGCTGTGTGTGATGTTTGTGCTGTTTGTGCTGTCTGTTGCGTGTGCTGTATGTGCTGTTTGTGCTGTTTGTGCTGTGTGTGCTGTGTGTGCTGTTTGTTCTTTAGTATGGCTCGGTGAACGTATGGCGGTACTGTACGGACATCTTCGATTACCTGAGCCTCTCAGCCATCATCGACGACAAAATATTCTGCGTTCACGGGGGTCTCAGTCCGAGCATCAACACATTAGACCAGGCGAGCACACTATTAATACTGTAGTAATACCTGTACGTACGCAACGGGTTTATGTGGCTGCTGATGAGCTTTTGTTTGTTCAGCTTTTTAATTTCATGTTTTTGTTGTTAGCTTTCGGTTATGCGCGACATGGGAGTGCATCATTTGGGCATTGAGTAGTTTGAGACAGCGTAGTGTAGGGCGGGCAGAGGAGAGGAGAGGAGAGGAGATAGCGGCAGAGACGAATATTATGACGGGAGACCAAAGTAAAAAGTAAATAGGACCTACGGAACACCCAAAAGCCTAATCTATTTCCCTATATTTCCCTATTGTTACTAACAACATTTGGTCCTATCTACTACCTGGTAGTGTTTACTATGGTCCCCCGTATTAGTATTCATAGTGTAACGTAGATGTTATAGAGTAGATTGCAATATTTATAGTGTGTGTAGCATGTTATGCATGCAGTGTTTCCGGAGGAGCTGTACGATTCGCGTGGCGCGGCATGATGCTGCTTGTGCTCTCGCTATTTATAGCATATATCTGATAGCATTTATGCCATTTATGCCTCGTACGGCTGCAAATAACCGCAGTCATGGCTATAATCTATAATCTATCATCTATCATCTATCATCTATCATCTATCATCTATCATCTATCATACGTGGACCGCAGTGAGGTTAAAACGTGTAAACGGCCAACCGATGTCACAATTAACCCTCCCTGCCCCCCCCCGCCCCCCTCCCCCCTACCTTCCGTGTATCATCCCCCTCATCTTACCCCTCCCTTATCCACGCCCCCCTTCTCCCCTCCTACATGTTTACCCCCTCTCTATGTTCATACGACTACGGCCACTCATGAATATGAAGCACCCCCTCCCCTTACACCCTCCCCCCCTACCCCCCCTCCCCCCCCTCTCCCTCCATCCCGGCCTTCCCCCTACCCCCCCCTTTACGCCCCAAACCCTACTCCCCCTCATTCACTCCTCCCCCCCACCCATCTTCTATGGCCATATGACTACTACAGACATGCATAACATGAGTACCCCACGCATCCGTTCTCCTTTGTCAGATCCGAGTGCTCGACCGGAAACAAGAAGTGCCACACGATGGGGCGATGTGCGACCTTCTCTGGTCCGACCCAGAAGAAATCGACGGGTGGGGCTTGAGCCCGAGGGGGGCGGGGTACCTCTTCGGGGGTGACGTGGTGGACAAGTTCAACGAGACCAACGATCTCAAGCTCATTGCGAGGGCGCATCAGGTGCGTTTTTTTCCGTTTTTTTTCTTCATTTTTTCGTTTTTTCGTATTTTTGTTACTGTTGTGTTTTTTAGATGAAGAAAGGCAACAAGACGAAACGATCGATCTCGAGCCTAATGTGAGGGTGCATCACCGGGTGCGTTTTTTTTTGGTTTGGGGTTTGTACCGTTGGAGGTTGATTTTTTTTTCCGTTGGATTGTTTACCGTTGGAGTTTGTACGTTTAGAGCTTTTACCGCTGGTATTTTTAACGTTGAAGTTTTTCAGATGAGATGCAGTAAGTTCAACGATCGCTCATTGCGAGGGCGCATCAGGTACGTCGTTCATCTGTTTCACCGTTGTTGTTTTTTGCTGTTTTTGTTTTTAGATGACAGGCAACAAGACTAACGATCTCTAGCTCACGCTGTAACTTTCATTGCTTGTGTGTTTGCTTGTTTGCTTGTTCGCTTGTTTGTTTTGCCTTTTGTTTTTCACCTTGGCATATCTTCGTTTTATGTTTTACTTGTTTTTTTTACCAGTATTTTTTCTCTCTCGTTTCTTTTTGTTCTTGTAAGGGCCCGTTTTAACGAAGAAGAAAACAATTCAATTTGGAAAAAATATATATTCAAATCCGCTTTTCATTGGTCAACACACGCACCAGCAACAAAGATTAGGATCTTGGGGCATAATAATTGGTGCTGGTGCGTGTGTTAACCAATGAAAAGCGAATTTGAATTTATTTTTTCCAAATTAAATTAATTTTATACTCGTTAATTCGGGCCCTAACGAACAACTATCATAGGCATTTTTTTTTCACAAGTACGGATCCCTTTATGGTTTTTGTAGATATCGCAGTTTATTTGAGCAACGGCGCTATTGTATTAACAGCTGCTAAATAGCCTGACAGCTTCTTTACTTGTTTTTTCCTTAACTGACATTTTTTTGTTTTGTTTGTTTTCTTTTTCGTTTTTTTTCTTCGTTTTTTTTCTTTCTCGGCAGCTGGTGATGGAGGGGCACAGGTCAATGTTTAACTCTTTGGTGACCGTGTGGTCAGCGCCGAACTACTGCTACCGCTGTGGGAACGTTGCTGCTATTTTAGAGCTCGACGAGAATCTCAACCAGGTCAGACTTTTGTTTATATTGTTCCTTGCCTTGCCTTGCCTTAGCACACAAACGACAAAGCAAAATCCACTGAAGCTACGAGTACACGCAATGCACACGAAACACGCTAGCACAATGTTGGCCTTTTGCCCTTTCTGTACAAATCAAATCCATTCATTGAAGGCTGTCGTCCATCCGCAAGTCCTCCTCACAAGCGGTGTCTCAATAGGATGCCCTTCATGCGACTCCCCCAACACCTCACAACGCTTCGCTATTATAATAGTTATAATAGTTATAATAGTTATAATAGTCCACGCAATGTCTGCCTGGTTGGTGACAGACCAAACTTGCTTCGTCCCGGCATTGCACGAGGGATGCGAGGGTCTATGGTCATACGACTACGGCCATACACGACATGAGTACCCCGCCCCCCCCCCCCTCTGGTGGTTTGTGCCCACGCCCCCTGGCTTGTCTCCCTCGCCACGTTCACTCCCGGGCCTTTAAGATTGTTTCGTGTCGCGGAATCCGGGAAATGTCTAGATACAGTGGGTAACCCCTATTTAAGAGCACCCCGTGACAATCTTAAGCCAAAACAAACACTCTCAAGTAGTATTACACATTGGTCTTATCTGTAGTGGGCAATATACTAGTTTTTAGTATGGGCGGGACATACATGCCGATTTGACTGACCGCTCTTAAATCCCGAATGCTCTTTCTTATCTCCGGCGCTCTTAAATCGGGTACCCACCGTATAGCTATATATATATTATGTTTCACACCCATATTATACGCACCCTTAGGTTTTCACAGCTGTCAGGGTTTGATTCCTCTCGATAAGGAGTATGTATCCTTCATGAGGCCGCACGTATTAAACACGGGCGTATTACGCGGGATCGAAGTATCGGATGCACGCAGCTTTTGCAGAGATGAGTTTCGACATAACCCTCGATCTCACACATTCCGAGATATTTCGACTGTCTACCGCTCTGTCGCCAAATACACATAACGTTGCTTATATTGTAGGGACACATGTTTTTGTTCGCCCTTCGAGATTGTGGTTGAAGGGAGAACACAGCAGACGTTATTCCCTCGTAAATAGCAGCTACTACTTGAAACATACTTAGCCACCGAGCAAGAACGAACAACATAAAAAGCTCTTGCAGGCTAGAAACAGCAAATAGTAAGCCACCGACCAAGCAGGGCAAATAACACCGACCAGCGTAAACGACGTTATAGTTACTTCTATACTGACTGTATCAATACATACTAAACATGTATCCCCCCTCGACTTGCCCCCCCCCCCGTCGCATGCACCCACAGAGCTTCAAGATTTTCGAGGCGGCTCCGACTGACGTTCGGGGGGTACCACACAAGAGCCCCGCACCGGCAGAATATTTCCTCTAGTGGAAACCCCCCGCGCGAAGGCCGGCGGGGGTTTTTCTGCGCACACCTGTATGTACCGAGCTACTACGAGTATAGATGCGACATTTTTTGCTCCTGCTGCTGCTGCTGTTGGTAGTGGTGGTGGTGGTGGTGATGTTATTGATGGTGGTAGTGGTGGTGGTGGTGGCGGAGTTGATGGGGCGGTGGTGGTGTTGCTACGTATTGCTGACGGTATTGGATGCTGGTGCTGGTGGCGGCGGTGTTGCTACGTATTGCTGACGGTTTTGGTGTTGATGTTGGTGGTGGTGGTATTGCTTTTGCTACTGCTGATGCTATTGGTGGGGGTGTTGCTAATGGTGGTGGTGGTGGTGATGGTGGTGGGGGTGCTGGCGCTCCTGCTGCTGGCGCTCCTGCTGCTTGTCGTGCTGATGCTCCTGCCGCTGCTTGTACTGACGCTTCTGCGGATGCCGTTGCTGATAGCAACACCGGTGGCATTTATTGCTGCTATAATAGTGCTTCTGATGTGATGCTAAAATTGTTGCTTGATTCTGATGCCGCCCCTAGAGAAAACTACCGCCACCGAACCTCTCTTGCTAGCTAGCTAGCTAGCTAGCTAGCTACCAACAGCAGTCGAAATGGCAGCAGCATTGGGGTGATCTGATCATTCCGCTTCGAGCCAAGGGAGCACGCCTGACTCCCCACCCCTCCGACCGCAGCTTTGGGAACACCGTATTTGTTGGATTTATTCCGGCTTTCTTATTTTGATTTCCTTCTGGCGTTCTGTCGAGTTCATTTTCGGCTTTCTGTTGAATTTCTTTCGATTATTTTCATTGGGTTTCTTTGTTCGTGGTTGTGACTGCTGCCCTGCGCGTGGCGGCTCGAGCCCCTGCCACGAAATCAACCGCCACCCCCTTCTCCTCCTACTCCTCCTCTTCTTCAATCCTTCTCCCCCTGACGTCTTCTCAGCAGCACCTTAGCTATGTCATCTCTACTCGTCTCTTTTTCTCTGTTTTTTATTTCTATTTCTCTGCTTATTTTTCTGCTCTTGTTTGCTCTTCTTTTTTGCTTTTTGCAATTATTGGGGTTCTCGGGGCGAAAGTACCATTGGGGCGGGGGCCATGACCCACACATAGAAAAAAGGGGCTGGTGTGAGCAGTTTTGGCCTTATGGTGTGTAATCATTTTACGACCCTTTTCAGCCTGTGCCGCTATTATCTATCTGCCACAGGCTCTGCTAGCTGGTTTTCCTATGGTATGAGGCGTGTGTTGATCTGGCGGTTTCCACGGCTTTTGCTTTCTCCCGTTTTGTTTATTGCTTAGTGCTCGTGTACGTGCCGCTTGTGTGTGCGGCGGGACGAGAAGGTGGGTGGGTGGGTGGGTGGGTGAGTGAGTGAGTGGATCGGGGGAAAGGAGTAGGGGTGTGTGTTGATTGTGTGTTTTCCTTCTGAAAGAAGCCCAATCAGCATCAGCAGCCGCGGACATACAGTCAGCTATTTTGTTTTTATTGCTGAAGTTTTTTTGGCGGACGGTACTGCTACTGCTACTGCTGCTGCTGCTGGACTTGAAAGGTTGGCCGTCGGGTTTGTCTTTCTCACCCCTCCGTTCCTCCCTGTCTCCCTTTCCTTTCCCTCCCTCCTGGCCTCCCTGCCCTGCGCCTAGTGACGGCCCAGCGCAAACACAATCGGCGTTGGTGCACTGAGATTCCGCTTTTGGCTGTTGGCTACCGGCCTTTTGGCTTTTAGCTGTTGGCGTGAGGCTTTTGACCGTTAGAGCTGGCTGTTGCCTGTTGGATTTATTAGCTCTGGTTTTCGGCTTTGGCTCTTGGCTTTGGGCTTTTCTCTTTTCGCTTTAGGTTTGTGGCTTTTTGCTTTTTGCTTATTGCTTTCGGCTTTCAGCTTTTTAGTTTTTTCGTAGCCTTTGGCTTTTGGGCAGAAATGAACACCAACGCAATTGACTGGATCGAAAGTGATCGATAATAGTACTGAAATAGGCAGCAACATCTGTGGCATCCCAGAGATGCTCGTACATCATTTGGCTTGATAGAAGCGAATGCTCACTGCTTCTGCTGGGGGAGCACTTCTGCAGAAGGCTGCAAAGCTCCACTTCGGTATCTATCGCCTGGGTAGCATACAGGGCAATCCATCATTTGTTTTGTCACCCCCCCCCCCCCTGAGCGCCGCAAAACTATTGTATCGCCATCTGTCTCCCCGTATTCTTTGCCTTGCTTTACGTATGTCGGTGGTATCGAGGATAATCCGTCACATCTTAACGCCGCGAAACAACTGCTCTATCGCCTTCTTCCCCGGGTCTTTCGCTTTTGCTGTGGCGGAGAGTCTAATCTGTCAAATCCCCTGCCCCCCCTCCGATCTCTTAAGGGATGCGCGATGAACGATCGCAGGCCGAGGGCAAGCAACACACGTGTCCCCCCCCCCCTCCCCGCCCAGCACCTCACGGCGCTCCGCGCTTGGTGCGAGCAATGTCTGCCTCCTTGGTGAAAACCCAACGTACTCCCGTCCCGGCATTGTAGGGATGCGAGGGTCTATGGTCATACGACTACGGCCATGCATGAAAATGAATACGAAGGACACCCCACCCTACACCTCCCGTGGAAGGAAAGGCCACCACCCACAGATTGTTGTATTCGCCTGTACGAAGCCTGGCCCTGCCGAATATGGCGTAAAGCGCTCAGCTTGTTCGTACGTGAAGCAAATTCGACCCCCCTTCCCCCCAAGAAGCAATTCTTGTTTTTTTTTGTTCAATTGCGAATTTGCTTTTTTTATGCAGATCGCTTATACTTTTCGATAACTATGCCCCACCCACCCTCCATCGCGCGTTTTTGCGCTCTGGAAATATACATGGTGACGAGGTCTCGCCTTTGGGGCCAGCCATTGCGGAGCCGGAGAGAAGTGCTTGCTGCAACATCAGCAGGTGCCTACTATCATACCTGGTACTTGCCAAGTATTGATTTTATTCTCCTGGCCGAAGGTTTGTAAAAATCTCGTAGAGAGGTCTTTACTTTCAGTGCTGTTCAGTGGACAGTGTGTGGATATCGTCAAAACCGGCCAACAGCAAAACGGGTCCACGCCGCGTGTTCGCTTAACTCTCAAAGCCCTTCCTCCGGCTAAAGCAGCAGTAGCACGATCTACCACATTCATTTACTTCCATGAAATTTTCCACGGAGCAAGTAAAAACGTTTCCATGAAAGGAAGTAATTTTTCAAATTTTACTTCCGCGAAACTTTATTTTCTTTCATGGAAGTAAAATTTACTTCCACGATTTTTTGTTTTACTTTCATGGAAGAGGAATTTAACTTCCATGGAAGTTTTGTCACGTCCATGGAAGTAATTTTTTATTTTTTTTCTAGTTTCATGAAAGAAAGTTATTTTAGTTCCAGGTGATGAAAGTGGAACTACATTATAATTTTACTTTCATGGAAGTAAAACATGGAAGCGAGGGTATGAATTCACCCCATGCTCCCACTTGGTACACCGTCCCGCCCAAAGCGGGTCCATCCCGACTACCCAAACGTGGACCAAAGCGGGCCCATCCCGATTACCACAATCGTGTAGCGCGCACCGCGGAACCTCGCTATTAATATACCTGTCTACTGGCCGAAGGCCCCCTTCAACCTGAAGCTTCCACGGAAAACCATGGAAGGAAGTGTGTTTACTTCCTCCATGGAAGTAAATACTTTTTACTCCCATGAAATTTTCCACATAAGTCAATATACTTATACTTTCATGGAAGTTTTTTTTCTTTCTTCATGGGGGAAGTAGAAATTTTACTTCCATGAGATTTTACTTCCATGAATTTTTACTTCCATGAAAGTAAGAAACTTTCATCGTGTGTAGCGCACACCGTGGAACCACACTATTAATTGACCTGTCTACTGGCCGAAGGCCTTCTTCAAACTGAAACTTCCACGGAAAACCATGGAAAGAAGTGTTTTTACTTCCTCCATGGAAGTAAACTATTTTTACTCCCATGAAAGTTTCCACATAAGTCAATATACTTATACTTTCATGGAAGTTTTTTTTCTTTCTTCATGGGGGAAGTAGAATTTTTACTTCCATGAGATTTTACTTCCATGAATTTTTACTTCCATGAAAGTAAATAGAAACTTTCATGGAAATAAATAGAAATATTTTTTACGTCCATGAAATAAAGTGAAAGTGAAAAAACCTTCATGAAAGTAAATATATTTCCATGAAAGTAAAAATTACTTTCATGGAAGAAATATTTACTTCCATGGAAGTAAAGAAGAAATCATGGAAGTTTAAGTAAATGAGAAAACACGAATAGTATGGTAGACCCCAGCCGCAGCAGAGCACCACCGCCTCTTATGCGCCTATCTACGTCAGTAGTATCCTCGGTATTCTCGAGCATTGCAGTGATTTTCACACGCCCAACCAGCCAGTGCGGTCGCTTCTAAGGCATGGTGTTACAGTGCGGTCTACTACAGTGCGGTCTACGACAGTGCCCTATACTACAGTGCGGTCGACGCATGCTACGGTAAAGGTTCATACATTTTTTTCTTCTGGAGCTCCTCACTTGAGGCGGTGCATACTAATACTAAGTAAAACAAAACTGATTTTTGGAGCAAAATAAAAGGGCTATTATACGTAGAATACCCTAACTATGCAATTGCAAATATTTCAGCATATATATGGGTTAAAGAGACCGACGAATCTGGGTGAAGGAGGCTTTACTATTAAATAGCCTTTAATAGACCACCCAGAAAACATCTCAGTCAAAATAAGGTACAGTACCTCTATCGTAGCACGCGTCCATGTGAGCAGCTCAGGAAAATAAGGCACCATCCCTCTAAGGTGGCAGCCCACGAAGACAACCTTCCCCTCATGTGTTGTCACTTCCATGAAATAAACAGTGGATTCGGCCATGGAAGGATAGCCAAACGAGGGAGGAGGCGGGGGGGACGTGCTCTGGTCTCTTTCCCCCGCGTACGCACGTTTTCCCACCGTTTAAAGGGCAGGGGAGGGGCTGCGGCGCCGCCGCTTTCTCGCCCACGCTTACGCCCCCCCCCTCAAGTGGCCACACCAGACAACAAACACCTGTATTTCGAAGTTGTCACCCAGTGCAAGCCGACCTCACAGACGGTCCTTAGTAGGAGGCAGCTCACCCTTCACATACCGCTCCGCCCAACACCTCACGGCGCTTCGCGCTTGATTCTAGCAATGTCTGCCTGATCTGTGAAAGCCCGATCCGACGTGCTCCGCCCCGGCAATGTAGAGATGCGAGGGTCTATGGTCATTTGACTACGGCCATGCATGACATGGGGCTATTATAATCAGTATAACAACCCCTCTCCCAAGCCCCCCAATACACGCCGCGAAATACGGTCGTTCTCCCTTAATGGGACCGTTCGTGCCCCGCGAGCGTAACGCCTGCCATCATGAGGCCGTTGTAAAAATGCTACCCATTTTCTGCCCCATCTACTGTATGTAGTCCCTTGCCCTGGCAGCTACCCCGTACGTACTTCCTGCGGCCGCGTGTCCTGTAGCCTCTCGACACTTACACGCAGGGTCTTCCATCCTGGCTTGCCTTGCGCACCCCAGAAACGCGTCAGATAGTCGCGTTCCTTTTCAATCCCTTTGGGACCCCTTTTAAGGGAGGCAGGGGACCCGTTATAAGGGATACAAGGGATACAAGGGATATAGGAGATACAAGAGATTTACGGGATACAAGAGATTTACGGGATACAAGGGATCTACGGGATATAAGGGACACAAGGGATACAAGGGATAACCACCAAAACAGCGACAACTCTTGGCGTTGTCAGCCGTCCACGAGCAGCGTGAGCAGCGCCCAGCAGTACATATCAAATGCACATGATAGGATCGACCTTGTTGTACCCGTGCCGTACGACTCATTCTCCAACCGCAACCATTGTAAACCGGACCCCAACCATTGCATCATCCCTCAACCACGCGGTGTTGCCGTTGCTGCTGAAATCGCCACTTTCTATCATCGTCAAATTTCCGCTCTGAAGCCCCAAATGCAGGTTACTGAAGTTACTCACCGACGCGTCATGTGCTTTCGGCGGAAACGCTTTTCTCAAGGACGGGGCTGCTTAATCCAAATTCGTCGGAATTTCATCATTTCATCAAGGCTACAGTAGTAGTTTGTGTTGCATTATGTTTCGTTGCCTACTTTATTTAGGCATACTTTAGGCCATTGGATTGTTCATCGGGTACAATATTTTATTTTCCTCAAAAAACGTTTTTTTGGGTGGCTTACTAATGACTTGGTATTAGTATAGAGCTCCTCAAGTGACCACCCTCAGAAGGCAACAGTGGTGTTACACCTCTGCCGTACCATGCGTCATTCCACTGTCTGTCTCGGTGCCCCCCACCACCCCGTCCCGTTTATTATTCTCCTCGAATGCAACGTGAAGGCTCGCGCGGAACCAGGGCCCCCCTCGCCTCCTCCCTTCGCCCCCTCCTCATCTACTTTCCCCTCTACCGTGCAAGCACGGGGGTGGGGCGGCACCCACAAGTGTTCGGACACACATGTTTGTAGAGTAGTACACGCGTTCGGAAAAGGGTCAGCTTCGACTCGAAAAACGTGTCGCACGAGGTGAACAGTTTTTGGGGTAATCGGAAAACTGGTGCGTGGGTTAGCAACGTAGATGGAAGATGCCCGATTCCGCGATCGCCGCGTGCAGAAGACGTAGAAAATGTGTATTATTACTGCCACCTCCGGAGAGGATGATGGGAGGAGGAGGGGGAAAAGAGAAGTCGGAGGAAATATAAGTAAGACAGAAGTGCTCAGGTAGGCAATCCTGCCCGAGTATTATTTCCATATCGTACGAGTACCACAAAAGACACTCATGAGGCTATGCCACAGATACTGGCCCTACCTTATGGCACCACAATTTCCTCTTCCTGTACGTACGTATGGGAACATCCACTGGCTACCGACCGATGGAAAACGTTATCCCACTGCTGTTACACGCATATCATATACCACACAAGATTACTTGTATCCACGGCGGCATTGGTACGTATTGTGCCACAATGATATATATGGGAATGTGGGCCCGCGGAACATCCGGCAAATAGAGCTCCGTATGAGTAGATCATACCAGGAATAGAACAACACCCAAAGGGATATTCCAGCCACTCCAATCCTACACAGCGTCAATCAACTTCCAGATATCATAGGACAGTGATGGCCTTATATTATCACATGGGGGATGTGCGTGGTAACTATTCCTGTCATTAGTCGGGAAGATGGGTGCTGGGTGCGGACAGAGGTAGGGGGGAATGCCGCAGATATAGAGGGGGGTATATAGAGGGGGTATATGAAGGGGTACTGATACATTTACGCACTTTAGCATCGGGCAGGCAACCGAGCCCCACCCAACGTTTTAGACATTTCAGGGCAGATAACCCCCTGATGTGTATGATCTGTATGGTCTGTGTGATCTGCACGTCGCGGGGGGGGGCAAGCCGTGTGACCCACACGATACAGCAGTACAATTGTTTTTCTGGGCTGAAGCGGCACTACTGTACAGTGTGCACACCCTGCACATCATTGTACCGCTACAAGTCAGGGTCTAGCTGATCTAGCTGATCTAGCTGATCTAGCTGGTCTAGCTGGTCTAGCTGATCTAGCTGATCTATATGGGTTAGATGGCCTAGATGATCTACATGATCTACATGATCTACATGATCTACATGATATACATGATATAGATGATTTACATTATCTACAGTAGCGGAAGAACTTCGACTAGAATTACAGCAATAGTAGTGGTATAGGTTATCCCTGTTCCCACACACCCAACACCCGCCTCTACGCAGATAGCGTGTGGCGTGAGACTGCTGAGTTATGCGAGGCAGCCCGCAAGAGAGGCAACCAATCACTGCCAGCCGGGGTCACCCGACTGGTTGCTGCGTAAGCCCCAGCTCCTCCGGAGAGCTTGCGATGAACGAGTAGCGCTCAAGGCCAATGTTGATTATCGGTGTTGCCCAAGGAGAACAGGCTGAAGAGGAGGAGGAGGAGGAGGAGGAGGAGGAGGAGGAGACGGAGGAGAAGGAGATAAGACGAGGAGTGTGCGAGCGTTTGTGGAGCTCGCTTTTGTTGCCTCAGCGCGAATACACCAACCATTGGAGCAGACGCATTTTACAGGTGCACCATCCAGGTCTACTCGCTACAGCCGACTACGTTAGCGACGAGCGGCCCTGTATAGGCTGCTGGTTCATGCTGAGCAGCATGGCAGCTATGACGAATTAATCAAAGTGCTCTTCGAAACAAACAACTCACAGCCGACGACGTATTTAAACCAATTTTAGATAATACACATACACGTACCTGGTGGGGAAATACAGTAATACCCAAAGTATGTGTAACCCCCCGCCCCCCCCCCCCAAAACGCCTGGTTGGTGAAAACCCAACGTGCTCCGTCCCGGAATTTTAGGGATGGTCATACGACTACGGCCGTGCACGATATGAGTACACCCCCCTCCCCCCTACCTGTATGACCGGCGGGACCATTCCACATCATTGAGCTAATTTTAGTTGTGGTTTAGTTGCGGTGATATCAGTGTAATGCTTTGCTGTGTGTTCGTAAATGCTTATTTGTCGCCGGGGCGGGGGGGGGCGTGAATGGGGATGAGAGGATGCTTGGTTGGTCTTACGCTGGCTGATGCCTGGGGAGCTCTTGCTCGCACATAAATAAAACAAGTCAAATCACACAGGTACATGCAGTAGTAGGAAAAAGTTGTTGTCAAAGGCTTCCTCTTCCTGGCAAGTAGTTGCCTTCGTCGAGTAGAAACACACAATAATATCAGCAACAGCTTTGACGCACTTTCCTACAAATAGTAGGGGGCGGTACTCTCTCTCGCTGCCTGACACTTTGCGCAGCTCTTTGCCACCGTTTCCACAACAGACATTTCTTCTAAGCGGAGCTCGCGAGCCCGCCTACCAGCGGCTCGTTCCAAGCCTTTGGACTATCGCTCGCCCACCACAATGAAACATGCGGACAGTCCTGTAACAACTCGGCGCTAAGAATCGGATGCATGTGGGGTAAATGGGCGAGTCGGGTAGGTTGGCCTTGAACTGTCGCCGTCGAGATGACCATTGTTGTTATTGAGGAAACATGCAATATTCCCCCGTGTCAGCTGAACTCTCTGTTTCGGAACTTCTCTCATCTTGGCCTGACGTCCATCAATCGTTTCCGTGTCCGACTTCTAAAAGCCATTCATTTCGTGTCCCGACCTTGTCTTAAGCCGTTTCGTGTCCGACATTTGTTTCAAGCGTTTTTTCAAGCCTTTACGTGTCAGGCTTCTTGAAGGCATTCCTTTTGCGTTTTCACGTTTTACTTTTGTTTTAGTCATTCGTGTCTGACCTGTTTTAGAAGTAATTTATTTCGTGTTCAATTTTTTTTCAAAAATATTTTTTGCGTCCGGCCTTTCAATCTCACCAGTCATGCGACCCTCTCAACTTCCCCTCCGCCACACGAAAACATCCTAACTATTGACGCCGAGCACGACGGATATCTACAGCCGACACACAGACACGCACACACTGGCGGCCTACACCTACTCTCAACGAAGGGACCAGGCCTACAGGCAAAAACTAGGTACCGGTATCTCCTATACAGCAGTGGCACGATTTGCATACTCTAGGCTTCTCGCGCGCCCTGTGCGTTCAGCTACCGGATACGCACCCGATCTGATTCTGCGACTCAAGCTTGTACTGCTAGGGAATTCGGCCTGGAAGTATTCCATACGCTCGGGCGTCAATGTGTCCCCATCCGTTTGGACGTGGAGTGAAGCGACAACAGCAGCAGTAGTAGTAGTCAACCGTTACACACCAGACAGATACTCGTAAGCATTGCTATTTTTACCCCGATGCGTGCTATGTTGCCTTCTACGTAGGGGTCGCACCTAGTCGTTTCTGAGGGTGTTAACTTGGTTATACATACTGTAGTACAGGAGCTCTGTACCTTACCCCAATTAAGTGGTTTCGACAAAGGCTACAAGTGAAACTCGACGAACTAATCCAAAACCCCGCTGTAATTTAGCTACATCGCGAACAATATTGTAAAACACTACCACAGTACGAGTATTAATAGTACCATTACCAGGTATTAAAATAACAGCATTCCAACGATTTACGGCGAATCAGCCTGGATTCGGTCATAATAATATGTATTCGCCTCACAAGGCAAACAACAAAAGGTGCTACCCCGGGCTATCTTAGCACGCGTTACCCTGCAAGCAGACTACAGCAGTATCTAGTACTTGTTCGCTAGACTCCGATCACCATAATCTGTGAAAATTGTGGCCTTCCTCAGAGGCCCCTCGAGGCATTTCACCGACGGCATCAACAGCTTAGCTCTAGTCCACAAACCGCGAGCAACCCACATCCACACCAGACCCATAACCTCCAAGGCGAACAGACCGGCGGACTCGCGCACCAGCTCCACAAATCTTGTGATTCGGGCCCCTGTCCAGAGTAGATACGATGTGACGACAATATCAAGCAATGTCGTACCGAGCCAGATTAACCCATTCCCAACCGCATCCAGATACGGAAGTCGCCCGGAAGCGGGGTCGGAACATTCCGCCGTTATCTCTGCCAGAGCGCCAACGCTCACAACCGTGACGACAGTCCACGCCAACCAAACAAATTCAATTATGGACGTTGTCTCATCGGAAACACCGTAGAATCCAGGAAGTGACAACAGCACGGACGACACTGTGAGCACCCCGAGGGCCTCAAAAACAGACGCAGCCGGCGTGGGAAAGGTGTTATTTTCGGTGTCCTTCCAATACTTGAAGCCGACGAACGCTTCTAGGAGTTGACTACATAGCGCCACCACCAAGGCGGTTATCGTTGGCTTCACGGATCCTGACGGGTTGGAGGGCCAGCAGCCGCCTGTGCCATAAGAGGAAAACGATCAGGTATGTTTCCGTTGCTGCTGTTATTGTACACGAATTGCGCGTAACAATATTCGTCCGAGGGATTTGAAAGGGCGACCCATGAACACGGTGTGCATATATTCATTTCGTTAGGGCAGGTGCAGCGCGCCTCAAAGATACGCCCACCAGTGGGAGCATCGGTCAGGCTATCACAGCCAACGTACTTCTTGAAAAACAAATAGTATGGCGTTTCCCTAAAAATGTCGGCGTAGTCATAAAAAACATCTGCATCGATCTCTTCGGTACAATTCTTCACGACGAACGGGGTGGAGTGTACCCTATAGAGGACACCAGTCGCACTACAATCCGCGTCTCCGTACAATGCCCCCGCTGATACAGCTTGCCCGAAGGCCCAACAGGTGGCGGCCAATTCCAAGGCAAGTCCAAGTGCAAGGGCTAACCGAGAGCGTGTAAACCGGCTGCATGTCGGTTTGTCCGCATCGCCATTACCCCCGTCACCGCAACTAACACCGCTCCACGGCGGCGGTGGTGCAGCTTTTATCGCGCAGTGTTCTTCGTCCTTGATTGTTGGGCTGTGAAGAGTTTTGTCTGCAACTGCATCGTCAGCATTCCCATCGTCCGGAGGTAGCGCAGCATCCATCGCGTGGTGCCCTTCGTCCTGAAGCGTAGGTGCTGCGTGCAATCGAAGTCGGCCAACGGAGGTGGAGGTTAGGGAAGGGGGTGATAGTTTACTCTCTCAGCATGCGGGTACGGTAATTTCGTTTGCACCAGACAACGAGAACGCCTGGTAAAGTACAACTACAGTACTACAGGCTGGGCTGGCCAATAATAGCTTTTTAGTTGGTCAGGCACTTTCTCAGTTGTTTTTTTCGAGTTTTGAACTGAAAACTTGACACGTCCTACTTAAGGGCAAAACGAACGGATTGCCAACTGCACCATTTTTTTTTTTTTTCGTCAACTATAATAGGCAGATTTCAGAGAAAAACGAAAATTGTTTTTGGTTGCAACTGACGGAACAAACAGAAATCAAAATGGTGCAGTTGGCAATCCCTTCGGTCTTCCCTCAAGTATGATGTGTCAAGTTTTCAGCTCAAAGTTCACACCCCCCACCCTGACAAACAAGTTTTTACGAACACACAACAAAGCATTAGACTGACATCTTAGCTTGGGTTAAGCAGCCCCATTCTTCAGCACGCGTTGGTGAGTAACCTTCTTGGGACTTCAGAGAGGAAAACAATGCCCATACCAAAATGACGGTTACAGCAAGGGCCACACCGCGTGATTGAGGGATGAGATGCTTGGGGAGCTGTTGCTCGCACATATACATAAATAAAACAAAAAACAATCACATAGGTACATACAGTAGTAGGAAAAAAGCGGTTATCAAAGGCTTTCCCTTCCTTGTAAGTAGTTGCCTCAATCGAGTAGTTACTCAAACAATAACATCAACAATAATAGCTTTGGCACACTTGCCTATTAATAGTAGGGAACGGTACTCTCTCTCTCTCTCTGCCTGACACTTTGCTCAGCTCTTTGCCACCGTTTCCACAACATACAATTCTTCTGCTCGGAGCTCGCGAGCCCGCCTACCAGCGGCTCGTCCCAAGCCTTTGGACTATCGCTCGCCCACTACACTTGTAACAACTCGCATTAATAATCGGATGCATGTGGGGTAAATGGGGTGAGTGGGGTGCGTCGGCCTTGCACTGTCGCCGTCGAGATGACCATTGTTGTTATTGAGGAAACATGCAATATTCCCCCGTGTCAGCTGAACTCTCTGTTTCGGAGCTTCTCTCATCTTGGCCTGACGTCCGTCAATCGTTTCCGTGTCCGACTTCTAAAAGCCATTCATTTCGTGTCTCGACCTTGTCGTAAGCCGTGTCGTGTCCGACATTTATTTTCAAGCCATTACGTGTCCGACTTCTTCAAGACATTCCTTTTGCGTTTTCAAGTTTAGCTTTTGTTTTTGTCATTCGTGTCTGGCTTGTTTTAAAGTAATTTATTTCGCGTCCGACCCTTTCTTCAAAAGAGAGTTTTCGCGTCCGGCCTTTCAATCTCACCAGGCATGTGCCTCTCTCAACTCCCCCTCCGCCACACGAAAACATCCTATAACTATTGACGCCGATACCGAAACGGATATCGGCCGCCGACACACACACTGGAGGCCTACACCTGCTCTCAACGAAGGAACCTGGCGAAAACTAGGTGCCGGTATCTCCTATATAGCAGTGGCACGATTTGCATACTCTAGGCTTCTCGGGCGCCCTGTGCGTTCAGCTACGAGATACGCACCCGATCCGATTATTTCTGCGACTCATGCTTGTACTGCAAGGGAATTCGGCCTGAAACTATTCCACACGCTTGGGCGTCAAGGTGTCCCCATCCGTTTGGACGTGAAGTGGAGCGACAACAGCAGTAGTACTAGTCACCCCGTACACACCAGACATACACTCGTAAGTAAGCATCGCTATATACCCCGATGCGTGCTATGTTGCCTTCTAGGGGTCGCACCTATTTGTTTCTGAGGATGTTGCCTTGATTATACCCGTACATAGCGTACTTAGTACAGGAGCTCTGTACCTTTCCCCAATTAAGTGGTTTCGACAAAGGCTACAAGTGAAACTCAACAAACAGCCCCAAAGAAAATCTGCTGTAGCTACATCGCGAACAGTATACTGTAGTAAGGCACTAGTACAGTAGCACTATTACCAGGTATTAATAACAGCATTCCAACGATTTTGGGCGAATCAGTCAGGTTTCGGTCATAATAATAAGTATTCGCCTCACAAGGCAAAACACAAGTGCTACCCCGCGCTATCGTAGCACGCGTTACCCTGCAAGCAGACTACAGCAGTACCTAGTACTTGCTCGCACGATTACGATCATAATAATCCATGGAAATTGTGGCCTTTCTCAGAGGCCCCTCGAGGCATTTCACCGACGGCATCAACAGCTTAGCTCTAGTCCACAAACCGCGAGCAACCCACATCCCCACCAGACCCAGAAGCTCCAAAGCGAACAGACCGGCGGACTCGCGCACCAACTCCAAAATACTTGTCATTCGGGCCCCTGTCCAGAGTAGATACGATGTGACGACAACCTCAAGCAATGCCGCACCGAGCCAGACTAACCCATTCCCAACCGCACTGAGATACGGGAGCCGCCTTGAAACGCGGTCGGAACATTCCGCCGTTATCTCTGTCAGAGCGCCAACGCTCACAACCGCGACGATAGTCCACGCCAAACAAAAAAAGCCGGGTATTCGGCGCGACGTCTCATCGGAAACACCGTAGAATCCAGGAAGTGACAGCATTACCGAAGACACTGCAATCACCCCGAGGGCCTCCAAAACAGACACAGCAAGCGTGGGAAAAGCGTTATGTTCGGTGTCCTTCCAATACTTGAAGCCGACGAACGCTTCTAGGAGTTGACTGCATAGCGCCACCACCAAGGCGGTTATCGTTAGCTCCACGGTTCCTGACGGGTTGGAGGGCCAGCACTCACCGTAGTACCAAAATGCATACAAAAAAGAAATCGTTCCGTCGCTGCTGCTGGCGGACACGGCTTGCGCGTAGCAACTGCCGTCCGAGGGATTTGAAAGGGCGACCCACGAACACCCTGTGCTGTTTGTCTTGCTACTTATTTGGTCATTGCAGGTGCAGTGCGCCTTCAAGTTTAAGGCATCAGTGGAGGCATTGGTAAGGCTATCACAGCCAACGTACTCCTCGTACGAATCTCGGTATGCTGCCGGCAAAGTCTTGGCGTAGTCATAAAAAGCTTCCGCACCGATCTCTTCGGCACAATTCTCCACGACGAACTGGGTGGAGTGTATTCTATAGAGGTCACTACTCGTAGTACAATCCACCTCTCCGTCCAATGCCCCCGCTGATACAGCTTGCTCGAAGGCCCAACAGGTGGCGGCCAATTCCAAGCCAAGTCCAAGCGCCAGGGCTAACCGAGAGAGTGTAAACCGGCTGCATGTCGGTTTGTCCGCATCGTCATTACCCCCGCCACCGCCACTACCACCACTATACGGTGGTGGTGCAGCGTCCATCGCGCAGTATTCCTCGTCCTTGAGCGTTCGGCTGTGGAGATTTTTTCCTCCAACAGCATTGTCAACACCACCATCGAACGGAGGTCGCGCAGCATCGATCGCATGATGCCCCTCGTCCTGAAGCGTAGACGCTGCGTGCAATCGAAGTTGGTCGACGGAGGTGGAGGTTAGGGAGGCGGGTGATACTTCACTCTCTCAACATGCGGGTCAACATGCGGGTGCCGCAATGACGTTTGCACCAGACAACGAAAACGCCTGGGAAAATACAACTACTGGCGTGAGCCAACCCTCTCGACATAAACACTTGGGGTTTGAAAGCTGGAAATACAATGTCCCAGGGTGATCGACGCAGCAGCGCTGCAACCGACCTAGAGTAAAGGAGGAGCCGCCTATGCGACGCAGTACACGACGTATGCATGTATATACCGGTAGACAAGGTGTCGGAAGGGGGCACGAGGGGGTGGCACGGATCTACATTCTTTGTTTTTTTCGTCGCACGTGTCGCGACATGTCGCGACATGCCGCGACACGCCACGGACGCTGCCGCGGCACGCCACGACACGTGCCGTGGCATTTCGCGACATGCCACGGCATGTCGCGACAAGCCGCGACACGTAGGGTTAGGGTTAGCGACACTCTCCGCGACACCCCCCGCAACACTCGCCGCGACACACCGTGGGCTGTCGTGGCATGCCGCGACATGCCGCGGCGTGTCGTGACACGTGTCGCGACATGTCGTGAGGTGTTGTAGGCCGTAGTATGTCTTTTCAGTTGGAATTAGCGTGGAGGAACGTCTGCTGTGGGCGGTGCCGAGGGAGGGTGTGCTGGGGTGCGCAAGGGGCGACTTATAGGGGTGGCGGCTTACTTTCCAAGCTCCACACATTCGGTAGGTACTCAATATATCATCATCATCTAAAGCCTGACTTCGAAGAACGTGTTTGTTCTCCCAACCTAAACAAAAAATCTACAGCAGTAGTAAAGGTATCATACCACAACAACCGTTATTTTTAGCCATAAAGTGGTACCCCTGTTTACCTTTAGAACTCCACATGTTGCTCTTACGTGCGCTCGTGGCTAAAACAGCACAGTGAACCGGTTTGAACGCAAATGAAGGGGCACCAGAACATTCCTCCGCAAAAATTCAATGTCCGAAAATATCCCCTGCTGTACACAATAACCACTCCGTACCATCGACCGCGCGCTCGCCGCTCGGTCGTCCGCACGCCTGCCGCCGCTCGGTCGACCGCGCGCCCAACGCCGCTCGGTCGACCGTGGCGGCCTTGCACCGCCCTCGTCGATCGCCCGCCCCAACCTCCCTGCGGCTGCTGTACTTTCGATTGGGGGGGGGGGGGTGATTTTAGGCAGGGTGTGTCTTAACACTCGTAATTTCAGTACACAAAATGATTTTCTTATCTTTCGTGCCGAAGCCATGAGTCTTTTTTTCTCGACTCTCAATACATACTCGTACGACGTACGAGTAGTATCTCCGTAATGTTATCATTACCTTGCCTGCTCGGATAGTTCATGATGGGTTTGGTTTGATTTTCGTGCTATATATGTCAACTGCAATGCAAACGCGAGATGAGCAACAACACCAACTCGCTACCTGCACGAGCAGTAACAGAAGCAGCAGCAGCAGCAGCAGCAGCAGATGTACGCAGCAGTATGTACAAGCACGGGTATCTACAGCAGCCAGCATTGCATGGTGTGCGCCTAAATTTGTGGTCGTTATTTGCTCGGATATACGACACGTACATTCTTTTGTTTTTATTTAACTACTGTATTGGACAAGCAAAAACATTTTTTTCACGAGGCTGTGGTACTTTGCCACCGAACGCGACCATGCCCGGAGGCCTCTCAGGTACCGCTGTAGGGACTAAACGCATGCATCACGGTACTGCTGTAGCATGATATCATAGTGTATCTGCCCTTCCTTAACGATCTCGCGTTTCCACCATATACTACGCGTATGTGTATGTATGTACTGCTGTAGTGCCAGAGCGAACGTGCTTGAACGTTTTGCGCGACCGGGTTGAGTTATTATTACTTCGCCTTGCCGGCCTCGCCGGAAAGTGAGGACAGCAGCATTTTCGCGTTTGTGTATGTATCATACACATATTATTTGTCCTGCAACTACAGCACATCACTCCTCCCCAACTCCCCTAAACCCGTCCGTGCACACGCTCGCATCGACGGCCGCCCTAGCGCAGGGCACTGAGAAAGGTCCCTGCATCTGTAGCAGGCGGCGGCGACCGAAGGGGGGGGGGAGGGGGTTACCGACGTATTTCCAACGCTGTGAGGTGGCATGAGTGGATCGTCACCCTTCGCCCCCGTAGCGTTTAAGGCTTCGCCTTCGTAATATCACGGATAGTATTTGTATTTATTCAACATTGAAAAAAAAAAAGAGTGATGCCAGTGCCACACCACAGGCCACCTCAAATATATCGTGTTGCCCCCATATATCGGGTTGGCAACGTGAAGAACACCGCGGTACCAACGTCCACAACACATGTGTCTGCCGCCGGTGCCTTTTCCTATCAATTGTCTTCTCGCGTGTTTCCACAATACAATCCAGGACTAAAGATGAACAAATAAATGCCAATAGGATAAGGTATATAGTGCCCTGTTAGCTTCGAATAGTAAGAAGCCCGAACCCGAATGTCCCATTTGTCCCATGTAGGAGGTTGGTAATGTGAGCCGCATGGCGACGACCGATTTTCGCAACACACAGGTTAGTTATCGGTGCCGGCACTGCATATTCCACTCTACGCTTGTGTTTCCGCAAGAAGCTCAAGAAGGAAACGATAACAAAATCAAACACAACAATTCGTACACCTATGGGCTCCTACCAGTTATAGACTGTAGAAAAGCGCGAATCAGATTGCGTTGTTGAAAGGGGGGTTGGCAACATGAGCCGCATAGCGGCCCCCCATCTTTTACAGCCCACAGGGCTGTTTTCGGTGCCAGAACGGAATATTTGTGCATTCCTTGTGTGTGTCAGCCGCCCCCCCCGGCCGTCCCGTCAATAGTGTGCATGGGGTGCCTTGGTATCGCGAGCCATGTTTTATGCTCTCACCGCGCCAGTCTCCTGTCCATTTGGAGCCGCAGGGGGGGTAGGAACTATACTCTTTTGCACCCATTAAGGCGCTGGCGACATGAGCAGCGTAGAAGCAACCGCAGTTCACAGCACATGGGGCTGTCGGCTATGCCGTAACTGCCTGTTACTACCCTCATCTCCTCATGTGTTTCCATACCTCAAGTGAGGAGGGGTCGACAAAATCAATACACGTAAGTACACATCGGGTACCGTGTAGTCTCTTTGCAGTTTTATACGGCGTGGCACCCCTAGGCGTACTGCGTTGCCCCCTTTTCGGGTTGTCAACATGAGCAGCGACGCGGCCATCGTACTCCCAGAACACGGGGCTGTCGTTACTGAGGGTGTATTCAGTAAGTGACCAAACATACTTAGCAAAAATAAGGAAAGGTAGGCCACCGTCGCCTCTACCTTAATCGTTTTTATTTTTTCTTCTACATGGGTCTGTCTCCGATGTCGGGGTAGCGCATTCCAATTTCCCTTGCGTGTTCGTACAACTTGAAGAAAAGGAGGATAGAAACGGAAACTACTTCTGAATGCCCATCAGGTACGGTATAGTCTCCTGACAGCTTCAGACCGCATGGAACCCCGAGTACACCGCGTCGCCCCATTATACGACATTGGCAGCATTAGCAGCAAAGTCAACCGGCCACCAGAATATCCACAGTCCACCGGGCTGTCTCCATAAGGTTGTGATTGTTTGTTTGTTTGTTTTTTAATATATATATACTTTTTTATGATTGTTTTTGTTCTATTTTATTTCATTTATTTCGTTTGTTCACTATATTGTGTTGTTACATATATTTTCCCCACCCCCTCACCCCCCGCAGCAACCGGATGGGTGCGCCCTCTACCACGCCGCCATTCCGCGCGTACGGCAGAGCACCTAGACGCAAGTGTGAATAGTGTGGGGGGGGCGTGGCATGTTAGCATATGGACGTTGAGATCCATACGTATCTATTGTGATGTGCAGTCACTACGCACTGATACGAGTATATGAGTATCTTAGGAGAACTATTCACACATCGTCCGGTAAGATCTTCCAGGGGTCGGGCTGTTCGTTGTTTGCGTTTGCGTTTGCGGGCTAGGAAGCACTTCCTAGTGGGATCAAGGTACGCGCGTAGACCCAACCCAACCCCGGGCGAGAAACGCGGCTGCGCCGCTTTCGACAATTTTTTTTGTTGTTCCGAACCTGCGGACCACGATATACCTCCATACATCATTAGTGACTGTAAAGTTCCCGGAAATATCCTGCCGGATGAAAAGTAAATATTACTGAAAACAAGAACACGGGGGCAAGAGGGGGTGTCCTGCTCGATATGCGGACCACAGGTACACAATTTTCAAGACAAAATCATGCCTTGAAGATCCGAGCTAACGGATTGTATGATGTACTCAAATCAATTGTCCGGACAATTCCAATTGGTAGG
>MEHQ01000814.1:49242-64433 GCA_008828725.1 Saccharina japonica | reverse complement strand
CCACTACTGAGATGGTTCCCTCTGCGTCGTTCAACCCCCTTGTCCCAAATGTGCTTGTTCGTTATGGTGAATTCTACATATTTCACCGGCGAGGGGGGGTGGCCGAGGTTTGTATCCCCCGACTCTGCCCCCCTCCCCCGCCCCCTCTGCAACACGCAAGTCGGGGTATCTTCTGCCGCACAGCCCCTGGGCGGGTAACGCAGAACACATGGGGGTCAAGCCAAAAACACCTCAACCAGCAGAAACTAAACAACGTGCTCGCAACCCCCTATGAGATAGTCGCTTCTGCGTCGGCCGCCACCCTGTCCCAAATGTGCTTATCAGACGGGGCGCCCGACCCCACGCCGATCGGCGTGGGTGGTGCGTCCCGTGGCGGGGGATAACCCCCCCCGCCCAACACGTATTCGAGAAACAGGGGGCGGTCAACACCAGCAGGGGGATACCCCGCAAGGCGTTGCGTATGAGTATGTCGTTCTCGGTCAGTATCTATGTTATTCGCTCGGTTCTCCCCACTATACGTGCTGCGCGGTGGTAAAGAAAAGCAAGCACACAAATAAGTTGGGGTTGGGGGTTCCCCCCCCCTAACAGTCGTGCATCGGCCCCAACGTATGTAGCTGTTGGTTCCGGTCTGTAGGTGTACCCATATATATACCGGTGGGCCACTCGGGCCCTCTCGTTTTGTTTTCGTTTTGTTTTCTCGTGGCGCGGGTGGTCGTACCGATATGTTTTCATCGTGCGTTTCCACCCGGGTCGTGATGTTCTCTGTTTCCACAGAGAGCTCGATCCTCGCTGTCTCAACAGTAGGCAACTCTTGGCGGTCATGCATTAAGTGTTTTCATCGTGCATTCCTGCCCAACTCAAGCCGGAGGGAGGTTAGTGTTTTTACTCCCACCGGGAAGCCGCGCCCACTGTATTTCATGGCGGACCTGCCCACCCCCACTGTCTCAACAGCAGGCGGCTCGTGCGTACATAGGAACATAATTAAAGGGCAAATAAATGGATGAGGGAATATATAGGCCAAACGCCACCCCCTGTTATTTCCTTCTACTTGTATATATATACATATATACATTCTTTCACGCAGGTGGTCGTACCGATATGTTTTCATCGTGCGTTTCCACTTGGGTCGTGATGCTCTCTGTCTCCCTAGAGAGCCCGCTGCACGCTGTCTCCACAGCAAGCAACTCTTGGCGGTCGTGCATCAAGTGTTTTCATCGTGCATTCTCGCCCAACTCAAGCAGGAGGGAGGCTCCCTCTCGAGCAGTCGCGCCCGCTGTATTCACAGCGGGCCTGCCCCCCGCCACTGTCTCCACAGCAGGGGCTCGTCTGTACATAGGGACATGATTAAAGGGCAAAGGAACGGATCAGGAAATATTTAGGCCACAAGCCACCCCCCTGTTATTTCATTCTGTCCCTTCGCAGGTGGCCGTACCGATATGTTTTCATCGTGCGTTTCCACCTGAGCAGAAGCGCTCGCTGTCTCCAACAGCGAGCCTGCTCCTTGCCGTCTCCACAGCAAGCGGCACCGTTTCGGTCGTGCATTGATATGTTTTCATCGCACACAGCAGTCCTGTCTCCAAAACACATCGACTCAAGATTATTATAGCGGCCAATACTCCGAGATATTTCCATGAGTACCATGCCTAGCACTGTCTCCACAGCAAGCGGCACCGTATCGGTCGCGCATCGATATGTTTTCATCGCACGCAGCAGTCCTGTCTCCACAGCACACCGACTCAAGATTATTATAGCGGCCAATACTCCGAGATATTTCCATGGGTATCATGCCTAGCACTGTCTCCACAGCAAGCGGCACCGTGTCGGTCGTGCATCGATATGTTTTCATCGCCACCGCAGTCCTGTCTCCACAGCACACCGACTCAAGATTATTAATGCGGCCAATACTCCGAGATGTTTCCATGAGTATCATGCCTAGCGCTGTCTCCACAGCAAGCGACACTGTGTCGGTCGTGCATCGATATAGTTTCATCGCACACAGCAGTCCTGTCCCCACAGCACCCGACTCAAGATTATTATAGCGGCCAATACTCCAAGATGTTTCCATGAGTATCATGCCTAGCACGGTCTCCACAGCAAGCGGCACCGTGTCGGTCGTGCGTCGATATAACACCCGATTTTCCTAATTGAGAATTGCCTTTCCGATGAGAATGGGACTTTTTCTCTGGGCACACAACAAAGCTCTAAATATTTGTTCGTCGTGGTGACATGTGGAGCGATTTTATCATGTTATCGAGCCTATACGCCGTATGTCCAGCACAGCCGTACGTCGGTAGCAGTGCCACACCGCACCATCAAGACAGGACGCCATTGCCAAACACTGCTGTTTTGTTTCTGTTTTGTATTCTTCTGTGCGGATGTTCTCTTCTCTTGGGGCCTCGGTAGTGCTTGCTGCTGCCAATATACCTTCTACCTGGTACTACAGCAGTACGATCGAGTACAACACTTTTTTTTTTCTCGCAACATTGGGACTCGCGGTGCAGTGTACTGTAGTAGACTGACACCCTTCCTTGGCTTCGTTCACAATACCACATGCACCCGTGACTCGTATGCCCACGCTTATACGTGCGCAACACCACGCTGCTACCAGCTGCAGCTGCATGCCTTCCAAAAACACAGGTAGTTGCTGCTGCTGCTGCTGTAAAATCGACGTGCGGTCTGTGGCTCAAACTCAATACCGGTATGTAGGAAGTTGTGTAGGCTTCTGACCTACGAATCGGCGCGCTGTTGCTGTGCCCGCCGGCTGCCCAGAGCGCAATGCGCTTCAAGGTGGCCTGCCAAACTACAGCAGCAGTACCCTCTGGGCGGAAGTGCGACTCTTCTCACCTGGGTATAGCTTCCTCACGAGCTGAAGTGGAAACGCAGAGTTGCTCGCACGTGTAATTTTGAATTATGGAGAGATGTTCAGCGGGTTGAAGTTTAAACAGGCATATGTTATGGTACTGCTGGCATGATGTGGAAACGTTTGGTAAATACCTGGTATCAGGTATAATAATCGTATTGGTAGTACTTGGAAGGCGGTATCTTAGGTGGGAACCAGGGATGGTTCCCGATGGCTTTTAGCCATCCCACCTGCCTTTCAGTCGTTCATCACGCGAAAACGGAATAAACCTGCTCTTCTTCTATCTCTACGCAAACAACACACGTGAGTACCAACGAGTACCCGTTCCATAGGCTGACCTGGCTAGGGATACCCTGTCCTCTTATACCTAGCGTTCCTTACATTTGGCGTCGTCGGCAGGACTAGTCTAAAACGGAGAAAGTTTTTTTTACTCGTGCCGCGAAAAATTCAGCTGTCCACTGCTGCGCCTCGTGATTCATCGACGGGTACGCGGTCAACCGCCCCGTCGGGCCTCGGCCCGCCTCTAAGGGGCGTGGCCAGGCCCGTACGCCTTCCCTGTCGCCTGGATGGCAGACGGGATCGTGTAATCATCATGTCATGAATACCATCCATTTCATTGACCCAAAAATGAGGAACTTCATACCCCACAGGTAGCCTCTAAGTCGCTTGATGGCCCAGACGATGCTGCCCGCCTCCAAGTCCAGAGGTGTCCAGTGCCTCTCGGAGTCGAGGGTGCCCCGGCTGATGTAGGCGATGGGACGCACAGAGCCGTCAGGCTGTTCTTGTTCGAGGGCGGCACCAAAACCGTCTATGCTGGCATCACAGTATATGTGGAAGGGGCGGGAGCCGTCGGCTACAGCCTCCCAGTCGGGGAAGACCAAAATGGGGGGGGTGGCGAGTTCAGCGAGAATCTCGCGTACGATGACCTCCATCGGTGGCGTGAAGACGGCTCGGCTTCGTAGCCTTGCCGTTCAGAGGTGTGGTAGTGGGTTTTGAAGAGCCGCATCTTCGACTCATGTTTTAGTTCGTGGAATCGGGGTTTCCACGAATTTCTCATATTTCTGCATATACGGCTCATCAGGGTGGGCTAGTGTTATGGTACTGCTGGCATGATGTGGAAACGTTTGGTAAATACCTGGTATCAGGTATAATAATCGTATTGGTAGTACTTGGAAGGCGGTATCTTAGGTGGGAACCAGGGATGGTTCCCGATGGCTTTTAGCCATCCCACCTGCCTTTCAGTCGTTCATCACGCGAAAACGGAATAAACCTGCTCTTCTTCTATCTCTACGCAAACAACACACGTGAGTACCAACGAGTACCCGTTCCATAGGCTGACCTGGCTAGGGATACCCTGTCCTCTTATACCTAGCATCACTACACATACTCATCCCTGTGAAGTACTTAAATCAATCTCTTCATACATTACGAAGGACTGCCCCATTTAAATACAATACTTAGAGTACTCCAAATGGTTGATCTCCTTTTTAAGTTATCGTTTTTTCCTTTTGGAGTTGACGTGTACTCATTCATTAAAAAAAGGGCAGCGGCCAAAAAAAGGTATACCTCGTCCATTTGAGGCCAAAATCAGGTACATACTTAAAACCAAGTCAAAAACACACTCCACGTGCGCTGCCATTGGTCCTAAACTCGTTGTACCGGTTTTTGCCTCTTCAAAACCCAGGTATACCTGATTTTGTCTACTCTGCTTGACTTTCACCTTTTTTTTGTCGTTTTTAAGCCAATCAGAGGCCCTTCATAGTTCCACCCTATGCCCCCTATACAAATGCCGACGTACACGGAGACCCCCTTTTCCCTTCTTCGCACCTCGCACTACACGCCACTCGGGCGACACACACACATATCTGCCTGCACACCTCCGCCGAAAGAATACGAGATAGAAGGCTCCCCTTCGGGATTGTGGTTGACTTGGAATACCAGGGGTGTCACAAAAGTTGAGAAGGGAATACAGCAGAAGGCGTTCGTTCCTCGTACTATTAATAATTAATAAATAGCAGCCACCGGGCGAACACGAAGAGCATGAAAAAACTCTTCTTTGCATTTGCTAGGAACGGCAGGTTCGTGGGGTGCGTTTTAAACTTGATTTTAGTATGTACCTGTTTTTGGCCCCGAACGGACCAGGTGTACCTGTTTTTGGCCGCTGCCCTTAAAAAAATATTACCTCGATGTGTCGAACAGGTCGTGATGTATTAAAATAAATGTTTTTAATACATTTTTCGGGGTACTTAGAATGTTATGAGATGGCCCTCGCGCGTAAATTCAACCATTCTCGTTCTCATCGACGAAAATTGTACATACGATACGTACTCGGAAGTATGTACGTCGTAGTCTCTGGTACCAGACCAGGTACTCGTAGGTGTATTTCGTGTAGACACCAGGCACACATTGCAGCCGCTGATCAATGGTACCCTGCGGTGGTGGCAGCAGCAGCAACAACAGCAGAAGTCGTATATGGTGAGTTGACTCCCTACAGTAGTCGATCAACTTCTGGGTGTTTTATCAATGAAAGGAAAGTAGAAGTTTGTTTGTCTGCATGTGGTTCAGTAGAAAGGTATAGGCGGATAGGCGGTCGCCTGCACATTGAACCCAAATGGTGCAGTTTACACGATACAAGCAGTGGTCAGAAGGTTGTACTCGTATCATACCTGGTACGTGCTACGGGTGTACGAGTTCAATGACACGCTGTTGTATAGAGTCGGCGTCGCCGCACATGTCACCACGGCAAACAAATATTGGGCGTTTTTTTTTGTGTCAGAAAGTAAAATCCCATTCTCATCGAAAAGGCAATTCTCAATTAGGAAAATCGGGTGTTATATGTTTTCATCGCACACAGCAGCCTGCCTCCACGGCACACCGACTCAACATTATTATAGCGGCCAATACTCCGAGATGTTTCCATGAGTATCATGCCTAGCGCTTGTAAACAGACGATATGCATATACATATATCCCCCAAACTGGCGTTTCCGTCATCGCTGTTTTAGGTTTTGTTTTTGTTTGTTTTGTTTCCATTTCTTCGCTCTCTTTGTGCGTGTTCACGCACGTGCGGATGTTTCAAGCATTTCGAATAAAACAAACTGGCTGTATACAGGCGTCCTTCCAAGACCAAATGTGTATCGTACGGACGTATTATACATAATCGTATGTGTGCGAACGCCCTGGTTAAGAAACAAATATTCCATCGGTCGTACTCACAGCGAACTGGCTGTACACAGGCGTCCTTTCAAAGGCAAAATGTGTATAGTACGGACCTATATACTCATGTGTGAAGTCTCAGTCGCGCTCGCGACCAAGCAAGCAAACGCCCTGGTTAACAAACAACCATTCCATCGGTCGTACTCACAGCGAACTGGCTGTACACGGGCGACTTGGGACATCCCCAGGCTCAACTGGGTGGTATGAGGTGTACTCGTGGCTCGCCCGTTGTCTCCACAACCGGTTCGTCCTACCCCCTTCGAAAATATATCACAAACGTGTTTTCGTTGTGCGCGCATGTAAATACCTCGAGACATACCTTCGTACGAATAAACCTGCGTCTCTCTGCTTCTCATCCGTGCAGCCGCGCCTATACTCGTGCTCTCGTGCGTGCGTAGGCATGCATAACCACACCCTGGTTTATGCACTGTACCTTATGATATCATACGTACGAGTGCGGGTGTTGATCGATTTTTTCGCGGGGTACCTGTTAGCTACTCTCTCTTAAATCGGGGTACGCACTGCTGTATAATATGGTCCGTGCAGTACAGTTTGTCCAATCTGTTTTCGGCTAATAACTTTTGAAATACGACGAGTTGCAAGAAAAGCTGAACACAGTCGTGATCACCAGGGCTGAGCGAACAAACATTGTTTCAGCAGATTTGTTTTTTCGGCCACTCTAAAATCAAGTAAGTTCCAGGTTGTCGAGGGCATAATCATAGCCAAATCAACTATTTTTCACAAAACAGTGAATATCTCGAGAAATATCGTTGCGATGAGAAAAACAAATATCAGATGACCTGTAGCTCGATGAAAGGAATCGTTCCGCGACCTCTATTTCTACATCCGTTGGAGGAAAATTTTAAGAACGAAATGTAAATGAGCTTCCGGGTTCAGTTTTTTGCTTTTTTCTTGTCCAGTTTTCGTTTTCTATAAAATCGAAAGGTCATATCACCTGCAGAACGCCGAGAGCTGATGTAACCCGTTGTATAAATAGTCCAGTGCTAATTACACTTTTCGTAATACAATACAGAACACCTATTAAGAAAGAGGAATCTAGGCTCAGATTGGATGTCCTATTTTCTTCGTTTCAAGTCTTTTTTTCTTATTGAGCCTCTTTCTGTTTTTTCCAGGCAGAAATTGAAAATCGAGCTGTTATCTTAGTATTTATAACTCATATTAATGCCGTCATTGACCGTACGCCCCCCACTGGTCGAGTATGCGTACGTTCGGCGTCTGAAGTATTCCGCGTTCACTCTTACTGAGGGGCACTGACGCCGAGGAACCGAGCTCGTCAACTGAGTTGGAACGTTTCCGATTTCGTCCCTTCTCCTTGCGTGAATCATTAGTCACGGTAAGGCCGTCAGAAATCTCTTTCCCGCCCTCGCCCTCTTCCTCGGTTTCACTACGTACCATTGGGAAAGCTGCCTTCTCCGAGATCACTATTTATTGCTGTTGACATCTACACCGTGCACACCCGATTCTTTCCTCCCTTTCTCGTCGCCACCCCCCTGCCATTCCTGCCCCTTCCTCACTCTCAATACCACACCCACCCAGTGCGTCAGCAAGACTCTGCGGTCGGAGGCAGCAGGTTTTTGGCGTCCCACTTTTCCACGGTGTCGCCCTTCCCCAGTTGCGCCTCGATAGCCTTCCCTACACCCATCTTGGCCAGTCTCCTTTATGCTGCATCAACCGGCTGCACCTCATCCGTGCACCCTGTTGGCAGCAGACAAAGCAGAGTGTTGCATCCCTCCTTGAGTTTTTCTTGAACTCTTCTGTCGTCTGCACGTGCAGATTGTCGGCAAAAAGGATGGAATGCACCGTGGGCTTCACGCCAGAACCGCGTGTGACGGCGGCCTTGGAAGTTTTGTCAACCCACCGGTTGCAGTAGTCGCACGTGCTTGAACTCTGCTCACTTTCGACGGTGTGGGACTCGCTGAAGGCTGCGGCCCTGACATGGGTGCAGTTGTCGTCCATCCAATCGCGGCCGATCGCAATGGTGGAATAAAACGAAGAAGCTCCCTGAGCTCTCTCTTGTACTACTCTGCGTTGAGGGGGCCGTCATATCGTAGCTCCCACAGCGTGCCAAGGTTGGAAATATTTATGCAGAAACACCGTCTTCGCTGCGCGGTGCTCTTTAGCTCATCGAACTGCTCCGTAATAAAGTCTCCCATCGTCGTAATTCACCCAATCAATGCGGAGAGCGGTTTGAGTCTGGCCGAGAAAGCCATTGGCAAACGGTGGGCCGCAAGATCTATGCCCTGGGTCTGCTACAGTACTACAGTCAGTCTACTCTTCTCGTCTCTGCTCTCTCTCCTCCCTGCGGGGACGTTAGGAATATATATGATGTTATATGTTGTAGCCAGCACACTTTGTTCGAGTTTCCGCATCGAACAAAGCATCAAAAATGCGTTTTTGTGGGGCGGAAAAAATTGCAATGTAAAATGTGAAACGGCAAAAACAAAAACGAATGCGGTCGAAAAACATAATCTACGAGTGACGAGTGCACACTGCTGTATCGGATCAAAGTTGAAAAAAATGGGTTCGCTGAAAACCTGAAAGATGTTACTCGCGACCACCAGGGGGCAGGGGCGGGCAGCAGGGTTTCCCGAGGACGTCGGGGATTCGCCCCAGGGGGGTAATAGGCCTTTCTTATTTCGCAGCGGAGGCCAAGCCTCGCGTCTTTCTTATTTTTTGGGAAATGTAAGCCTGGCTTTCTTATTACCCTGTTTCTTATTAGGTGTCCTGTACTGTATTGAAATAAAAATAAATATATATATTTATGTTTTTTTGGAAGTAAAGATGCAGGAAATGGTCGTAGTTTTTTGTTTTCCAGAAACACCTGCGCGGAAGAGCAAGCGTTAAGGCTGTTTCTCAGGGAGGTTCGATTTGCACTTTTGAAAATTTGATCGGTTATGTGTACCCGGAGAAACATGTACCTACTCGTAGGTGGTGTGGAAAATATTAGAAAAAAAAAGCTACACGGACTACTTGTATTCGTACAGCAGAACATACCAGGTAGGTTTTACATGTATGTGTACCAGGGTTCGAATTAGTTGGTGAAACGTGCGCAGTTGCACCAAATTTCTGAAATATCAGCTTTTGCGCACCACAAAAAGCAGTAGATGTGCGGCTTTCCGCACATCTCTTTTAGGCCCCCGCACACTTTTTGGCCGCAGGCCAAAAAATTGTGCGGGTCCATTTCGCCGTAGGCGAAAAAAACTTTTGGGGCCTATTTTCGCCGCAGGCGAAAAATTTTTGGGTCTGTTTTCGCCGCAGGCGAAAATGTTTTTAGGCCTTTTTCTTGTGATTTATTCGACAATTTCCTGCCGAATTTGTTGGTGGCTTTCTTTTTTGAGGGGACTGAGTTCAAATTTATGACGGTTTTGTATGTCCGTGGATGAAACAAGGCTTGAAATGGTCGCAAACAGAGAGGAACACGCGTTTGTGGTTTCAACCTGGTATCTATGTACGTATCTACGATATATGTATATTTATACGTACAGGAAACAAGGCGTTGACCTGACAAAGCGGCTCGACATCCTTCGTGAAGCGGACGTTTTTTTTTACGATGCCCTTGCAAGGCGCAAGTAATAAACACTGGAACGAACGAGAAATATATTTCGTTTTGGGTGGGATGATAGCGTTGTATAGCAGTTGTATAGCACCTGTTGTATAGCATGTGAGATGGCGAAGGCGAGTTTGCAGGGTGCTAGCTGAAAATTGCGGTGATAAGGGGGCGAATAAATTGATTTCAACATGTTGATGATTCCTCAGAGTTGACCTGCGCGCTGACATCCATTGCAGTTATGTGGAGCAGGTTCTGTCTATGCTTGTCTGTGTTATTTGCAAGACGAGCGAATGAGACGCACATTTTGAGTACATTTACGCACATACGTCCAAAATTTTCGCCTCCGGCGCCCCTCCGGGGGCCCTCCGGGGGCCCTCCCGGGGGGCCCTCCGGGGGCCCTCCCGGGGGGCCCTCCGGGGGCCCTCCCGGGGGGCCCTCCGGGGGCCCTCCGGGGGCCCTCCGGGGGCCCTCCCGGGGGGCCCTCCGGGGCCCTCCGGGGCCCTCCGGGGGCCCCTGCGGGGAGCGCACCTCGCCTCCGGCTCGGTGTGCGCTACGCGCACATCCAAATATGCCCGATGTGCGCTACGTGCACATGTTGCTGGAGCACTAATTCGAACCCTGATGTGTACCATGAATATTCAATTATCATTATTAATATGTACCATATCATACGTAAAAACAAATTAACAAATTATGTACTTGGTTGAAAATACCAACGTATATATAATCACACCCTGGACCATTTCTATTTCAATTCGTAGTCCGTTGTGTCTATATATTGTTTTTGGGTGTAGTCTATTAAATGGAATTGCCCAACCATGTGCTTTTGATTGAAATATATTCATTCGAATTGTCCGGGTATTTCATTTTGGATGCTGCCTGCCAATTGGATTTGTCCAGACAATTGATTCTGGGTGCTGTCAATTAATTGGAATTGCCTGCACAATTATTTGGACCATTCCTATTACAATAGTCTATTTTGGCTACAACTGATTTCTGATGCTGTCTATTAAGTGGATTTGCCCAACCAAATGATTTCGATTGAAGGATACTAATTGCAATTGTCCGGGCAACTGATTTTGGGTGCCGCCTACTAATTGGAATTGTGCCTACAATTGATTTCGGGTGCTGGCTATTCATTGGAATTGCCGAGACACTTGATTTCAAATGCTATCTATTACATGCAATTGTCCAACTACATGATTCCGAGTGATGTATATTCACCAGTCAAATTATTTCGAGTGAGATCTATCAGTCGGATTTATATAGCCAATTTGTTTCGAGTGTTGTCTACCAATTGAAACTGTCCAACCAAATTATTTCGAGTACGGTATATTAATTGGAATTGTCGAGGTCAGAAAACAAAATCGAACACTGACAGTTGGAAGGTCAGGACAAAGCCTATTGACCCAACCAGCAATTTAATTTGGAAAGTCAGCACAGAAACCTATTAACCAAACCACTCCTATTGATAGGCAAGACCTGAAACTAATTGTTGAAACAATTTCAACTGGAAGGTCAGGGCAGAAACCTATTGATGCGACCATTCCTATTAATAGAAAGGAACAGAACGACATTATTGAAACAATTCAAATTGGAAGGTGAGAGCAGAAACGGTTTGATGAACCATTCCAATTGTGAGACAAGACCAGAAAATAATTGCTGAAACAATATCTATTGGAAGGCCAGGACAAAAACCTATTGGCCGAACCATTCCTATTAATAGATGCACCACGAAAGCAGTATCTCGACCAATTCCATTTAAATGGACTTCCGGAAGGTCTACTGTAAAAGCAATAGTCCATTGTGGGTAGGTCCCATATCTTATTGAAAAATTTATAGAGTATTGGAGTCTCTGGAGCAAAAACATTGCAGGAGACAATTCCAGTTAATTAACAGAGCTCTAAAACAATTGCCTAAGCAATTCCAATCATTAATAGTAGGTGGATTACAATATGTTGCTGTCTTTGCGATTCCAATTGCGGCAATATGATAGGAATCAATTGCCCGCCTCATTTCATATAATAGACTTTTCGGTGGGTCTATTGTAGGCGCAATAGTCTATTGCGATGCCTATTGTCCAAGGCTCAAGCAGAAAGGTAATGTAAAAACATTTTCCTAGTGATTAATCGGCCGCCAAACATTTTGTCCGATGCATTTCATTTAGTGGGCACCCTCTAAAATATGTTGTCTGGTCGATTCCAGTTAAAAGACTGCTTCATGAACCAGTTGGTCCGGCAATTCCAATCGCTAGACAGCCTCACGAATCGTTTGCCTTTGCAACTTTGAGAAATAGCTTCCTCATGCATACATACCACACCCTGGACACTTCCTATTTCAATAGTCTATTGTGCATATAATTATTTTTGGGTGTACTCTATTAACTGGAATTGCCCAACCAAATTATTTCGAATGCAGCATATTAATTTTAATTGTCCGGGTAATTTATTTTGGATGCTGCTTACTAATTGGAATTGTCCAGACAACTGATTATGGGTGCTGTCAATTAATTGGAATTGCCTGCACAATCATTTGGACCATTCCTATTACAATAGTCTCGTATTGTGGCTACAACTGATTTCGGATGCTGTCTATTAATTGGATTAGCCCAACCACATGATGAAATTGTAGTATACTAATTGAAATTGTCCGGGCAACTGATTTTGAGTGCTGCCTACTAATTGGAATTGTGCCACAATTGATTTCGGGTGCTGGCTGTTAATTGGAATTGCCGAGACACTTGATTTAAAATGCTATCTATTAAATGCAATTGTCCAACTAAATGATTTCGAGTGATTTCTATTATTTGGAATTGCCCCGTCAAATTATTCCGAGTGAGATATATCAGTCGGATTTGTACGTATAGCCAATTTGTTTCGAGTGTTGTCTACCAATTGAAACTGTCCAACCAAATGATTTCAAGTACGGTCTATTAGTTGGAATTGTCGAGGTCAGAAAAAAGATCGAACACTAACAATTGGAAGGTCAGGACAAAGCCTATTGACCAAACCACTCCTATCATATTGATAGGCAAGACCTGAAACTATCTGTTGAAAAAATTTCAATTGGAAGGTCAGGGCAGAAACCTATTGATCCGGCCATTCCTATTAACAGAAAGGAACAGAAAGAAATTATTGAAACAATTCCAATTGGGAGGTGAGGCAGAAACGGTTTGATTGAACCATTTCAATTGTGAGACAAGACCAGAAAATAATTGCTGAAACAATATCTATCAGAAGGCCAGGACAAAAACCTATTGGCCGAACCATTCCTGTTGATAGATGCACCACGAAAGCAGCATCTCGACCAATTCCATTTAAATGGACTTCCGGAAGGTCTACTGTAAAAGCAATAGTCCATTGCGGGTAGGTCCCATATCCTATTGAAAAAGTAATGGAGTATGGAGTCTCCGGAGCGAAAAAGTTGCAGGAGACAATTCCATTTAATTCACAGAGCTCTAAAACAATTGCTTAAGCATTTCCAATTGGTAGGTGGACTACAATATGTTGTTATCTTTGCAGTTCCAATTGCAGCAATATGGTAAGAATCAATTGTCCTCCTCATTCCATTTAATAGACTTTTCGGTGGGTCAATTGTAGGCGCAATAGTCTATTGCGATGCCTATTGTCCAAGGCTTAAGCAGAAAGGGAATGTAAAAAAATCCTAGTGATTAAACGGCCGCCAAACATTTCGTCCGAGATATTTAATTTGATGAGCATCCTCCGAAATATGTTGTCTGGTCGATTCCAACTGGTAGACTGTTTCATGAATCGTTTGCCTTTGCAACTTCAAGAAATAGCTTCCTCATGCATACATTGATGTGTCAAATTTCTATTGCAGCGTCCGGAATCAAATGACCGGTAACATATTATTGTCGATTAAATGGAAATGCCTGATTGTCTGGACATTTCTTTTCGAAGCCTGCCAAATAAATGAAATTACCAGGACAATTATGTAGAAAGATGCCAACTAAACGGAATTGCCCACGCAATTAATTTAGAAAGATGTCAATTAAATGGAATTGCCAGCACAATTGGTTGAGAAGGATGTCTATAAAATGGAATTGCCAGGACAATTGATTTAAAAGGATTCCAATTAAATGCAACTGCCAGCACAATATATTTGGGAGGATGTCAATTGAATGGAATTGCCAGCACAATTTATTTAGAGGGGTGTCAATTAAATAGAATTGCCAGCACAATTCATTTAGGAGAATGTTAATTAAATGGAATTGCCAGAACAATTGGCACCAAAAATATTCTGCAATTGTCCATTAGCGTTACAATAGAATGGGATATTATATTTCAATAGACTATGGGCTCAGCAATGGGATTTCGGTGGTTACTGCTAATAGCAATTACTTGAACCATTAATGTAGATGGGTGTATATTAGCATACATTGGGTGGACGATAGGGCCTAGTGGGTGTCTGTTAATAGGAATTGTCTGTACCATAGAGCTCGATGCGTTCCAATTAATTGGAATTGGCGACCATAATTGCCAGTCAATTGTAGTAGGAAACTATTAATAGGAAATTAGACTATTGTGAATTGTCCAGGGTGTGATACATACATACATTGATGTGTCAAATTCCAATTGCAGCGTCCGGAATCATTTGACCGGTAACATAATATTGTCTATGAAATGGAAATGCCTGATTGTCTGGACAAATTGTTTCGAAGCCTGCCAAAAAAATGAAATTGCCAGGACACTTATTTAGAAAGATGCCTATTAAATGGAATTGCCCACGCAATTAACTTAGAAGGATGTCAATTAAATGGAATTGCCAGCACAATTGCAATTACATTTACGCCAGTGAAATGGAATTGCCAGCACCATTTATTTGGGAGGATGTCAATTAAATGGAATTGCCAGCACAATTTATTTAGAGAGGTGTCAATTAAATAGAATTGCCAGCACAGTTTATTTAGGAGAATATAAATTAAATGGAATTGCCAGCACCATTGGCACCGGAAATATTCAGCAATTGTCCATCAGCGTTACAATAGAATGGGATATTATATTTCAATAGACTATGGGTTCACCAATGGGATTTCGTTTGTAATGAGGAAATATTGATGCGAGAAGTCCGCAGGCCTTCGAGCATCAATAGATGCTCTTCATAATGGTTGGGTGTCTGCCCGTGGGGATGTACCCCTGCTCGCGACGGACACAAACGGACAAAACACAGTTCTGAAAGCTGCCACAGCGTGTCTTTATTTAACGAATCCTAAATATTGAGGTTTGTCTGTCCCTCGCTAGTCCCTCGCACGTCCGCCCCTCGTTCGCTTTATTTTTTTTTGACGCGCCACGCGTACACTCAACCGATTCAGACACGCTCGGGACTGATAGACGCCCGCGATTTGTGCCGACCGTCCTGTGCTGCTCGTGTCGAAAGACGTGCCGAGATCGGAGAGCTAGGCGGTAGTGACTGTCATAATAGCGCCAACAGAAAGACAATAAAACAGAACGAGTTCTGAAATAATGCGGGAGTCAACACTCTGCACTCTGCAGACGACACGACCACACGCACAGATTTACAGCTA
>MEHQ01000814.1:0-43446 GCA_008828725.1 Saccharina japonica | reverse complement strand
TAAGTTTTAGAGAGCCTAGATCATGGTCAACATTTGTGTCTCGGGATGCATATCGAGCAGACGCCTTGTTCGTCACGACAAGTGCCTCTTACTCGAAAACGACTCGCCATACCCCTGGTACCCAAGACGAATTTGAAAAATGTCAGTTTCTCCGGCTGCTGATACTGTTTTAACTCAGATTTTTGACGAGGACGCCGAGCACTAGTAGGGGAACGTACCTGGGCCTCTAGTTCGACCGCCCGTAGCGTCCTACGTGGCCACAGCAGAGTGTAGATACCAAACAGGAGCTCCGAAACGATCAAAATCTTGCTGCGGAGCACTTTCGTTTCGTGATGCAAACACAGCAATCCTTGCCCTCCCTTGCAGATACAAGGGTTCCAATACCTCCTAGAGACTATAACGAACAAGTTATACGTTTGACGGGCGAAGATCTGAGCATTAGAACCGGAGCTATGCCGTTTTCCGTAAGGAGTACTGATATTATGGTGTTATTATACCAGAAATAGTATTGCTGCTGTAAAAAAAACGAAAAATGTATATTTTTCATCTCTCAAGTACTCTTGTTTCATCATGACCGAAGGGGCCCCTTAAAGATCCGAGCTAACGGATTGTATGATGTTATCGAGCACCATCATCGCGGGAAAAATGGCAGGGTGGCACAAATTCCTCGCTTTGGCTGCCCAGAACAAAAATGGGGCACAAATTCCTGGCTTGGCTGCCCAAACCAGCGACTACCCCACGTGTGCTCACACTTGCAGCAGGAACCTCTCGTGCTTGCTTGCGTTTGACGTGGGGATGCTGACCTGCACTTGATGCCTTTCTCGGTGTCCTGTACTGCTACTGCGCCGTATTGCACAAGCAAACACATTTCTATCACGAGGCTGTGGTACTTCGCCACCGAACGCGACCATGCCCGGAGGCCTCTCAAGTACCTCTGTAGGGGCTAAACGCATGCATCACGGTACTGCTGTAGCATGATATCATAGTGTGTCTACCCTTCCTTAACGACCTCGCGTTTCCACCATATACTACGCGTATGTGTATGTATGTACTGCTGTAGTGCCAGAGCGAACGTGCTTGAACGTTTTACGCGCTGGTCAGGCGCTGGTTAAGTTATTACTCCACCGCCTTGCCGGCCTTGCCGAAAAGTGAGGACAGCAGCATTTTCGCATGTGTGTGTATATCACGTACATATTATTTGTCCTGCAACTACAGCACATCACTTCTCCCCAACTCCCCTCAACCCGTCCGTCACACGCTGGCATCGACGGCCGCCCTAGCGCAGAGCACTGAGAAAGGTCCCTGCATCCGCTCTGGCTTCACTGAACTCTCTCTCCCCTCTTTACGCTACGAAATACAGCAGCAGTACCACTACGCCCTTGGTCACAAGTAAAGCAACCTACTAAAGTATCGACAAAACCTCTCTTGCAAGCGATGCTCAAACCAAAAATCCCAATGATAATATAAATGGTATTTCTATTCCAATACTCGTGCCGTACCGGTGTTTCCGATGCATGCTCTTGATGTGCTCGCATCCGCTGCCCGTGCCACGCCTGACGAGTTCCGCCTCAAAAGCATCCCCTTCCGAGCTCGCCAACTCCCTGGTTCATATACAGGTGAGAGCAAGACAAGAAGCAAAGTGTTGCATGGAGCGTAGCAAGTTCTCCACTTTACTTGCCATTTTTTCCCAGTGACTTTAGGAACTGGGTTATTCTCAGTTCCCAGTGACCTTAGGAATAGGAATACGACGTAGTACTCGTAGGAATATATAACAAAGTAGGATTGTGATTTTTTTGCCCGGCGGCGCGTTTTCGCGCTCGGCCCTCGCGGCCGATTTCGCCGCCGCTCGGGTCGGCGGCCGGGAGATCGACCGGGGAGCGCGCCCCCCGGGCCTCGCTTTCGCCCGGGGCCCGTGGCCCGCGCGGGGCGCTCGCGAAGCCGAAAAAGTAGAGTCGGTTTTACGGGGTACCCAGTCCCACTCGGCCGAGCCGAGCAGGGCAACGTGAAACCCGGTCTCGGCGGCAAGCGGGTGATTTTCAAGGCTTATCACGGTACTCGATAATCGAGACGGGACGGGACGGTACTGTTTTTACTTTTTTTGGCGGGAAAAAAAATGAAGACGGGACGGGACGGGACGGTAAAATGACGACCAAACAGGTTTTTGAGACGGGACGGGACGGGACGGTTGGTGTACAATTCCTCAACGGGACGGGACGGTAATTTCAACGGGGTAAATTTTCACGGCGGGACGGGACGGTAAAATTCAACGGAATTTTTTTCCACGACGGGACGGGACGGTAAATATAATTTTTCACGGCGGGACGGGACGGTAAGTATATTTTTTCACGACGGGACGGAACGGTAAAGATTTTTCACAACGGAAAGGGACGGTAAAAATAATTTTTCACGACAGGACGGGAGGGACGTACCATGGGACCGAGTTTTCCTGTCCCAAATGTTAGTTGTATAGAACTATTTTAGTTTAAGATGGTCGTTAGCGAGTCGCCGTTTTGCTCACCGGTTCATCTATCGCCGTCGAACACGGTGCCACCATTCATCTATCGCCGTCGAATACAGTTCGACCATTCCAGCTCCGTCATCCGCGGGCTGCATCATGGATTCCTTAACTGACAGTCCCGCCAGCGGAGTCTGCATCATGGATTCCTTAACTAAATAAAATCGAGAAGCCGTTCGCCGTTTTGCTCACCGGTTCATCTATCGCCGTGGTTACCGTATTGCGGTCTATACTTCATTATTCTCGGTTGTAGTGGTTTTAGTCGTAAAGTCGATATGATATGGTGTATGACCCCTTTGTTTTTATTACAGTATTGTAGTGGAACAGGTGAGAACACCGGACTACTCGTACTGCTGTGTAATTGTTATCTACATTACTCGGTACACCGGTGTGTCTAACCGACGTACTACGACACACTGCTGCTGTGGTATTGATATTCTACAGCAGGGATACGGATTCGTTTTGGTACCAGTACACTGTAGGTATAATATCATACCAGGTACTTGATAATAATACGAGGTATCACACGTATTATATATATTTATATTTAGACGTATGTACATGGTATACATGGAAGTGCCGCTGCGCGTATGATATTCGTGTCAAGGTGCTCATACGCAAGGTGCTCATAAGCCTATAAACTTGCACGTATATACGTTTTGATGAAGTGATTTTGGGGAAACAAATTCATGTTCACAATTCGAGCAGTGCGTATATATATACAGTACGTATGAAACGAGGTACAGCAAGCAAACAATAATACGTAAGAGTATACATAATAGTACGTATAAACGTAAATACAAGATGGCGATGTTTATCGTATTCATGGTTCGATTGGTACGATGTTGGGCCCCACGAATGGAATATGATACCGCTGCTGCCGTCCGTGTTGACTCCACATGATAGATTGCNACCCAGTCCCACTCGGCCGAGCCGAGCAGGGCAACGTGAAACCCGGTCTCGGCGGCAAGCGGGTGATTTTCAAGGCTTATCACGGTACTCGATAATCGAGACGGGACGGGACGGTACTGTTTTTACTTGTTTGGCGGGAAAAAAAATGAAGACGGGACGGGACGGGACGGTAAAATGATGACCAAACAGGTTTTTGAGACGGGACGGGACGGGACGGTTGGTGTACAATTCCTCAACGGGACGGGACGGTAATTTCAACGGGGTAAATTTTCACGGCGGGACGGGACGGTAAAATTCAACGGAATTTTTTTCCACGACGGGACGGGACGGTAAATATAATTTTTCACGGCGGGACGGGACGGTAAGTATATTTTTTCACGACGGGACGGAACGGTAAAGATTTTTCACAACGGAAAGGGACGGTAAAAATAATTTTTCACGACAGGACGGGAGGGACGTACCATGGGACCGAGTTTTCCTGTCCCAAATGTTAGTTGTATAGAACTATTTTAGTTTAAGATGGTCGTTAGCGAGTCGCCGTTTTGCTCACCGGTTCATCTATCGCCGTCGAACACGGTGCCACCATTCATCTATCGCCGTCGAATACAGTTCGACCATTCCAGCTCCGTCATCCGCGGGCTGCATCATGGATTCCTTAACTGACAGTCCCGCCAGCGGAGTCTGCATCATGGATTCCTTAACTAAATAAAATCGAGAAGCCGTTCGCCGTTTTGCTCACCGGTTCATCTATCGCCGTGGTTACCGTACGAGTATTGCGGTCTATACTTCATTATTCTCGGTTGTAGTGGTTTTAGTCGTAAAGTCGATATGATATGGTGTATGACCCCTTTGTTTTTATTACAGTATTGTAGTGGAACAGGTGAGAACACCGGACTACTCGTACTGCTGTGTAATTGTTATCTACATTACTCGGTACACCGGTGTGTCTAACCGACGTACTACGACACACTGCTGCTGTGGTATTGATTTTTGCTGAGCTCATCCAGTAATACTAATATTTATTTATACAAGAAGGGGAACTTCGCCGTCGGCCCACGCCGCCGACGACAGCTACGAAGGAGGACGAAACTCTCACAACACGCAAACGAAACTTCAGTGCTGGCAAAAAGAAAATAACACAGCACAGTAGTAGTGGATCTTGACAAAAACTGCATTATGACATGTACAGCGGGCGGCGGACGTGAGAGAGGTATAGGGAAAAAAAGGGAAATACGTAGCCACGGTTAGCCGATTCGACCCTCGGACGACTGAGAGCGATTTGTGACGAAACGGCACAAGTGCAATCATATTAATTAGGGATGTACATCAACTCATAATCACGTGTTGATTATGATTATTTGTGGTGATTAATTTTTAATCACGTGATGTGATTAATTCTTGTTGATTGTTGATTATAAATCACCTAGTGATGATTAGTTGATTATTGAACATAATCATGATTAGTTGATTATTTTTGAATAAAAAAGGGGCGTTTTGTGATGTAACCGTAAAAAATGTTCTTCCCGGCGCACATTGCCACAAATTAACTAATCAATGATTAGTTGATTTATTGAAATTAATCATGATTAGTTGATTTTTTTCAATCAAAAAGAGGCGTTTTGTGGTGTAACCGTGAAAACCATCAACAATCAACCGATAATCATGATTATTAATCACATCATCGTGTAGTTGATTGTGTTGATATTAATCAACTAATCGTGATTAAATCAACACGATTTTGACAAATTAACCAACAATCAAATCAACCCCGAAAAAGAGTTGATGTACATCCATCCCTAATATTAATAGATTCAAGGGGAAACATTCATTCGCCGTCGGCCCACGCCACCGACGAAGCTAACGAAGGAAGACGAAACTTCACAACACGCAAACGAAACTTCAGTGATGCCAAGAAGGAAATAACACAGCAGCAGTACTCGTAGTGGATCTTGACAAAAACTGCATTATGCCATGTACGCCGGGCGGCGGGCGTGAGAGAGGTATAGGGCAAAAAAGGGAAATACGTAGCCACGGTTCGCCGATTCGACCCTCGGACGCCTGAGAGCGATTTGTGACGAAACGACACAAGATAATCATATTAATTGACATTAATTGACCGTTTCAAACGCCTGACAGCGATTTGTGACGAAACGGCACCAGTTAATTGTATTAATATGTATATTGTCCAACCTGGGCCTATGAAAGGCCTCTTGCTGCGTAAAAAACAAAGAATTCCTAGCCAACAGCACACAGACAGTAGTTTCTTACTGGGTTCTCACTGGGGGTACGGTAGTACGCCCTCCTCTGTGTTTCACTGCGTGTCCCCCCTTCAAAGGCGACTTCTCAAGATGCTTCGTATTGTTTTTTGTTGGCAGCTCGGGTCACCCGGTCGGTCCCGACGGCCCTTTGGTCATCATGTTTCAGTTTCGCAAGAAAGAGGTTGAAATGCGTCATTTATGGGTAATCTCGAAGCCTAAAATAGGTGAAGCCCATCTTGAGTTTTGCCGCAGAGAGGTGTACCTGGAACTTGTCAGCCAATATAGGTATATACGATCGGGGGCTGACCAATCAGAAAAGGAGGACTATTAGGAAGCCTATTGCCGAGTGCAATCTTTTTTGTACCTGTTAATGGATCAAAAGGCCTATGTATACCTATGTTTGGTTTTTGCCCTTTTATTTATTTACGTACTTCAAGTACGTTTATATGTTTATACTCTTAGTTCTATCAACTATGACGCTACACATGATACGTATATATATGATACATTCGTATGTAAATGTAAATATCATATACGACCCACTGGCAGTCTCGCAGTCGCACAGCACTGACCAGCACGAGTAATCAATATACAAGTTACCCCTTTGCATTTACATGCACCTGTTCAGCAAAAATATCGGAAATAGAGTAGGATAGAGCCTTGATAGAGCTCGGAAAATGTTCAGTGCAAAATGGGGTATACCTCTCTCTACGGACGTTATGGCTACACACAGTAGTTCAGTTATTAATAGTTTGGGTGTCGGGCTACCATGACCGCACCGCCACTGCTGTCAACTCTCTTCGCGCCCGACAAGCACATTCTCTTCTACCAGCCGCGTCTCAGTCTCCTGACGTTCACCGTGGTGGTGCCCCACTCCCTGGAACGCCTACGCAAGGGAAAAACTGCAGTTAGCCGGAGAAGGGGGACGAGAACAGAGGTAAGGCTGTGTGGTTTAGCTGCATGATGCATTCTTATGTGTACGAGTACTGCTGTACATACTATTAATGGTAGTAAGCACGTTGGATGTCACTCCAGTGTTTTGAAACATTGGGACAGCTTTTATTATTAGCTTATGAAAAAAATGTTTCGAATTGGAACAATAGACGGCTCGCGATACGTCTATCGGATTCTTAGAGGGATAAAATACAGCACCAGGGGCACGGCGCAGTCGACATTGCTGGACACCGTCATGTTACATCTCCAAGATGCTTGTCGATAGGCGATGGCCTATCCCGCCTTGATGAGCAGAACAAAACGTGGTGTGTGTTTTCTTAATAATACGCCGTTCTTCCTACCCAACAAAATCATCATCAGTACGTACACCCAGTCAGTGTCCGTCCTGATTCCTGATCCTAGAGAGATAACACATTATGTGGACACAGACCGTTTGAGGCCGAGAAAAATCGAATGAATGGATAAAGCAAGTTAAATGCAAACCTACTGGGTGCGAGAACACGATGGCACAAGCCATGCCAGAAAAATATGGACCAAATACAATAATACAAACAAAGCAGTAGCAGTACAGGACACTTACGATAAGAAACAGGAAATCTGGTTCTTCAGGTTATATTTCTTATTTGGGAGAGGGGTGCTTTCTACACAAATTTCAAGATAACGACACCCGAATTTCCTAATTTCCTCCTAAATATCAGCCTGGCTTTTCTTCTTAGCCTGTTTCTTATTATTAATAGGTGTCCTGTACTGCTGTACACCAATTCTAAAATATAACATTTTTCCGTTAACGCAAGGAGACCAGAAACACGGCTATGTACCAGAAACACTGCTATGTACTGGTACTATTTATATGTACTTCAAGCACATAGGTTGAAGGAAAGCATACGCGCCAAAGACGAACTGGAACTGCTGCACGGCGAATAAGCAACACGGAGAAGACGAGGCAGATACCGGCAAACATGTATTTGTATGTATATACTCGTACTGGTATACTAGTTCCTCCCCTTTATTGTTCTTCCCCTTTGGCTAAATTAGTTACCACTCTGGTCGGGAATATAAGGACCATTTGTGGACTAATATGAAGACAAAGCGGCCCTCATATTTACGCCTAGAGCTCGCCAAGAGTGGTAATACACTCTATTAATAGTTAAGCATTTATTTCCATCTACCCCCATCCACACTATTTCATAATATACCTCTGGCACCAGTATTATATTCCATGTGCTTATTTCTTTTGTTTCTTCTCATTTATGCTGTATGGTAAGGAGCCCAAGAAGTGAGTAGGCGAAGCGAACGAGCATCTAGAGATGTCCGTCTGGGTTTTGTGTAGTATACAAATACGAGCATACTGAGACATGCCAGGTACCAATGACTTCAGAAATTAATGAGTGTCACGAGGAAACGTAGTAGTAACTAACTGCTGTGTCATGCTTCCAGAGACGCGTGAAACCGCCCTGTTGACCCTAAAGTAACAACCTACAGGCAATATAGGCGATTTCCCGACCTGTCTATATATATTCGTTCAAGATAAATCCAATATGGTGAGTGGTAGCACGCGCGATGGGAGTACGGCGGCACCACACCCAGCTTTCAGAGATGAGTCTCGATGGACTTTTCGATCTCACAAATCAAACAACACCGCTTGTTAGTTTTTTTTGTACGCGTTTCTACAGCAGTAAAATAAAACAAAAAACATACACCCGATACCTACATTCTGTCTGTATGTATGTACGCTACAGAGTTTAATATTCTCTTATTTTTGGCCCAGAGTGGAATTCTTACGTGTGTGTGTTCTTCACATTACACTTTCCTTTCTACCCGTCGACATCCAGCACACGTTTAATGTGACGTGATGACCGAGTAGAGACGATGATAGAAGGGAATGGAAAGCGCTGGGATCGTTGCTTGAGCTTGAAAGCAAGCTTCTTCTTCGATATGGAAAGACCTCTTGTTATTATTAACCTCTGTAGACTAGGTGAGAGACAAAAGCCTGGATGACGAAGGGAAGAAAGAGAAGTGAGCGAGGTGGCGAGAGTCTGCCTGAGAGCAGACTCTCTTACTCGATCGGCTTAACGGGAGATTACACTACACCTTGCCAACAACCCGTTAATCGGATAGCTACAGCAGCCCATGGAACTTTCCTATGGTGTTCAGCCATTCTGAAGAAACATCTATTCTGTCCAAGGGATAATACCAGATCCTATCCAAGGGGTAATATCGTTCTTGTGTAATTCTAAGCGCTATTCCTACGAGATATCTCGTCCTTAGGAAGCTTCTAGTGCTTAAAATCTTCCTATGGACTTATAAAGCCTCTGTGCTACTGCCTATCTGATGTACCCAAGGAAACTTCTGTATACGAGAACAATCTTAGCGCCACTGGGCTCTTCACCTGTATGATATGCTATCAACCATCTATAGCCGTAAGGACACCACATCACATTAATGTGAAGAACACACACACACCCAGTGTCCGTGCCGATTCTTTTATCATCCTAAAAAAGTACCAGTTCTGTAGTCACAAAACTACGACATAGAGATACTACGCTCAGTGCAGTAAGCAGAGCAGACAATGCAAAGCCATATACGACAGGCAAGACCTACCCTGCTAGCAATCCAGGTGCATGAAAGAGATATAGAAAAAAAGAGAAAAAACGAAAAGGAAAATAAGAATAAAAAGTAAACATAATAAAGCAAATCACAAGCAATCAAACAACCAAACAAAAAAACATGACGAAAAGAAAGAACGCGTCGTGCTTCTCCCAGAGGAGATGCGACAGACAAAAAGACATGAAACGAAATGAAATGGAATGGAAAACAACGCAAACAGAGCAAGACGAGGAGCGACAGGAAAGGACGGGCAACCGGAGCACACCAAACGCACCTTCCAGGCAGCCGAGGCAGGTTTATACCCGTAGTACGGACAGGTTCTACCAGCTACTAGTAGTCGGTCTTGTACCTTGCTACCTTGTCTGCCGTCTCCTTCCTGCTTTCGTCCGCCGCGGTTTCCCTACGAACCGCCCCCCCCCTCTGTTTCCATTCCCTTGGGCGCCACGCATAACCAAAATGAAAATAAAATAAAAATAAATCAATGCGAGGGGCTGTAGCATGACTGGGTGCGCTCCACAATAGTTTCATTACAAAGAGTCGCATTCATACCCCCCCCCCCAAATCTAAGTCTCCAATTCTTCACATCTGTCTACGAGTAATATAAAATAGAAGGATAGATTAGGGGTGCCACTGGCAGGCTGTGCGATATTTGGTACTTTGCTGTGTATACAATTGGACGCGAATAGACGAGGGAAGGAAGTTTTAAAGTTTAGTGCTGTGCCCTTTTTCTCGCGGAACAAGCGCGAGGCACGTACCCCACCGCTGTCGACTGCCAACCGCAACAATAACAGATGTTGCAAGCTATATACCCATCAATAGCCTGTTACAGGAGAATATAAAAATCAGTTGTTGCCGACAACGTCGGTCGCCCCGAGGGTCTAGTGGTTACCTCGAACGCTTCTAAGAGTTGATGTCGGGAGTTCGACTCTCACGTGGGTCGGACTTTTTAAGTTTATTTGCGAAAAATAAAATAAAAAACGGAATCAACTGCTGAGAGAGCCTATTAATAGTAGCGTGGATAGGCACAATTCGATTCGAGTCGACGAGGGAAGAAAAATATGAAGTCTTCTCGCGATAGCAATGCAAGGCACGAACCGTACGTAGCGGGGGAGGAGGGAGAACCGCCCTACTTTGTGACCCCGGATCTGAGTTACGACGACTATAGGGAGGAGAGAGAAAGAAAGGGCGAAGATAATAAATGGGATTTTTTGTGGTATGCGGTGATTCGATCGTACGGTTGGCGGATATCCGGCGGTTTCATATTGCGTGCCGAGGTATTTTGATCTGAGATGATATTTTGGATGCCTCCACGGCGTGGATACTGCGCCACCAACGAGGGCAGTCGCTGAGGACAATACGGTAACACCCGGACGTCGGTACGAATATAATATTATGTCCGTGTATATGTGAGAGTGGGGCGTGACGGGAAGGTACGGCTAATATGGTAGGTCCTTTCACGACACGTACCGGCCTACTTGGTGTGTGTTCGGTATTTGGTGGTGTACATTATATACTGCTGTATTGCTCTTCCTCCACGAATCATACGGTATAGCCACGCGTGTCAGCAGGCCGCGTGTTAAAAATAAACTTATTTGCGTACACCCTTGCGACATAGTACTGCTCCGGAGAACTTGCACGTACGTGCGGGTCTAACGAATCTGCAAGTACATTCAATACGGTTATATGTATAGCAGGAGTTGTTGTAGGTATGTATGGCCTACATGGGTACCAAATGGGATCGAGGTGCCAGGTGGGCCTCCGGCGCTCCGGCGGCTCCTGCGGAGGGCTGATTATATTTCTGCACCTTGTGGGTGGGAGCAGGGTGCCAAATGGGATCAGATCCGGGTGGGATCAAGTCCGGGTGGGAGCAAGGGTAAATATGATTTAAAAATGATGGTGCAAAAGTACGTGCAGATCTAACAGCCCACAGCACGTACGTGCAATGATACGGCTGGTGGACATAGTATGGTTTTATGCTTGAATATTGAGATTTAGAACGTGTGATACGGTACTCGTGACAAGATATACAGAAGTATAAATATGTTCACATTTTAGCTTTCACTCGCGGCATTGAAACTCACATCGTACAACATTTCTGCTGTATATATATGAAACACCGTCTGCACGCACAACAGTGATATGACAGCGTTAATACCGCACGCGCGTACATATGTACCACGCTCGAGACCCAGACAGTACTTACAATAGTGCATAGTTGGTGCTACACCCCTCTGACAGCTGTTACCACATATTTATGTTACAATACAATGTAGGTAGGTTGTTCGTGTTTTTTGTTTTTGTCCATCCCATTCACTATCTTCGCCCTTCTTTTCTCTCTCCCTCTTTAGTCGTACCTCAGATCCGGGGTCACTAAGTAGGCTCCTCTCCCTCCTCCCCCACTACGGTACTTGCCTTGCATTTTCATCGCGAGAAGATTTCAGCACTCTCTTCCCTCGTCGACTTGCGTCGGATTCCGCCTACGCACGCCACGAAGGCACTCTCAGCAATTGGTTCCTTTTCATTTTTTCAAATAAAGTAAAAATCTCACCACGGTGGGATTCGAACTTGGGGACCAATGCCAGCAGTAGTCTTTGAAGCTGACCACTAGTCTACCGGGGCGACCGGTATGGGGGGGGTATAATTAATTAACTTAGCGAAAGAGGGAAAAATATAGATATATATTCCCATATCGTATCGCTATGGTCATAAAAACCGAGTAACAAAAATCAGTCATCTCAGCCCCTCATGAAAAAACAGGACTGAAACGAGCATGGATGGACACATATTGGCGCGTGTTCCGATACATACAGGTAGCACGTTTCCGCTGAAGTGTTTTCGGGATGACGCGGCTCCTTGCCCCTAATACGTCGGAATTACATTCTTGTGATGAAACATTTTTCGTTGTATACTAAGGCCATGGAATTTTTCATTTGGTAGCACTTTTGATTTCCTCCAAAACCATTTTTTACTTGCTATTAGTATAGAGATCCTCAAGCGACCACCCTCAGAAGGCAGAAACATACATGGTGCACCTCTACCGTACCATCAGTATACCGGTATATAACATACATACCCGGTACATAACGCTGTGTTAAAACGCATGGAGGGAGCCGCAACATGTATAATACCCTGGCATATAGGTAGGTATATATTATAGAACCACGCAGTAGTCCGCCGTGCTTTGGGTCCTTATCACCTCACGTCTGATAAGCTCGTTACTTTTGCCGCCCGTTCTCGTGCACGATGATCCGTGTCACAGCAGTATTGCGCATGCGCTAGCCGTTTGTCGCTGGAAATTTGCGTCCTTGTGGCGCGTGCTACGATAGAGGTACTGTACCTTTTTTTGGCAGATTGTGTTTCTGCATGACGGGGCTCCTTAACCCCAAATCGTGGAAGTCTCATTCTTCAGCTGCAGAATGTCAGAATGTTTCCACTTTTTACTTACTTACTTACACTGAGGAATTGTTCATCTGGTATGATGGCGCGTTATATGGTGTATGGTCCCTTTGTTTTTATTACAGTATTGTAATGAGGAGATATTGATATTTTCCTCCAAAATCACTTTTTACTTACTATTAGTATGTAGCTGCTCGAGTAAGGAGCCTCATAAAAAGAATGGAAGTGCATATCTACCCTAGCATGCGTCTTGTGCTTCCTCGTTCGCACCACGACACGCGGCAGTCAACACCCTATATGCCTGCACCTATACTGGCACAAGCCGGTGGCACGGGGGCACCGCACCTCCTGAAACGTGACCGAATGCGAATTTTGTGCTATGTAGCCACTTGCAACGGCTTTCGATAACGTTTCCCCTCAACGGGCTTCGTCGCGGAGGACCCTGCTGACAAGCAACTATCTGCTATTGTATCATTCATCGTCGATAGTTCGGTTCCAGGCTACCTTTCTTTGTGTGGTTGGTTTCGTTTGGCTGCAGATATCGTGCAGCCTAAGCTCCGATGCTGATCACTCATAAGCTTTCCTCGAAATCCAGAAAAAAACCAAGGGGAATCAAAACAAAAAGGAAACACAGGCATTGTTGTTTTGGTTGTTGCTCACACAACGTCCCATCGCCGTAAGAACTTACACTATAATTAGGTTATGGACATAAAAATGCCCTCAATATAGCAAACGTTGCCGAACCTTCTTCAGCCCATATATATATATATATACTTCGTATATACAAAGGCATATATACTTCGTACGTATATACATATATACATACAGTACATACGTCGTATGTATAATAGATATACGCACGTCGCGTTCGGTTTCGAGGAGGCCGATTGCTGTTTTTTTTTTTTTTTCACACGGCGCGGTTATTCTGCGGTGCCATTATTTACGCCTCAGTGACATGTTGCCCCTTCTTCGACGTTTCATTGCTTGGCATTTCCCCTGTGCAGCAAGGCAGCGACTTGGCGCTCTAAATATTTCTCTGGCCTCCGAATGTCTGTTCGCGTGACCTCCATGGCGGACGAGAATGCAAATATTGAGGCGCAAGGTGAGCTTTAGCACAGACTTCATACCGTCTGCAAAAACGAAACAATAAATTTCTCCACAATAACTCCAGTCAATATATAATCAATCGTACCCACTATAGGGTAGGGGGTAGGGTGGGTGGCTGATTGGGTTGGGGTTAGGATGATTGGCTCGATTCTGGAAGGTCTTGTCGCGTTCCGCTCCTTCTCGGAAGCATGGTAGATTTAGGCACAGGCGTATGGTTGTACTTTCGTGGGGAGCGGCCATGGTAGAAGTGATGCACCATTTCGATTGTGAGGGTGGTCACTTGAGGAGCTCTATAGCTCACCCAAAAAACTGCTTTAGGAGGGATAACAAGAACAAGGTTCGAAACGAGGAACAATCCCATGACTTACAGTAAGTGTCGCATGCTACGATAGAGGTGCGCCATGTTTTTGCCTTGGAAGGGTGGTTACTTGAAGAGCTCTACACCTCACCCCAAAGTGATCATTAAGGGAGGAAAGGAAAACTGCTACTGTATGTATCCGATCGAAACTCCCATGGCCGAAGCAAACAAAGAACAATATTGCAACATAATTATGACAGCAGTCCGTCGATTTTGGGTGAAAGAGCTCGATCACCCAGAAATAATTTCAGCCAAAACGTGATATCTCTATCGTAGCACGCATCAAGTATACAACGAAATATTATTGAATTTCGAGCACTTTGGGTTAAGGCGCCCCGTCATGCAGGAAATGTTCAAGCCAATAAATGCTACGTCTGTTCTAGCACGCGTCCGTGGGTTATCTGCGCGTCCCTGCCCAGGATTGACTGGAGCATCATTTCGGGATACGCTCAGGTAACCCCCCGCCTCACAGACGCGCGCAGAGCACGGGTGAGACGCTTTGAAGATGGTTCCTATACCACACCGTACGCATTGCATTCAAATCTTATCGGTGGCGTCGAAAACATGTCAAATGCATTCGAATGGTATTGTTACTTGTTGGGATATCGGGCGACGGGCGTCTATTCAGGCATCACCGGTGGACCTTTCTTGACCAGTCAGCATAGTGTCGTTGACTGCGTTGCGTGCGTTTCGGAGCACCCAATCAGCGTAGGGTTTGGCTCAATTGGGCTTGGGCTAACAAGGAGACCAGTCTGCTTCGTCAAATAAGGCGACAGTAACGCCTCATAGACACCCACAACCCCTGGCGTTCCACACTACAACTTAAAATTGATGCGGATCGTGTTGGGGGCCGTCGGTTTCTTCGCGTGCTTGCTCTTGTCATCTTTGCTGTATGCGGCATACTACGGTGATACAACTGGAACATATCTTCAATATTTAGTTTCAGACTGCAACCCAAATTGTTTTCGAATTGTGTTGGGGGCCGTCGTTATCTTCGTGTGCCTGCTCCTCAATGTTTCTGTATGCTGCATACGGAGATACCACTGGAATATATCTTTGACATTCCACGTTTTGACAAACCGTTACGTTTGACTTCCAACTATACACATATCCACACGTTGCACAGGATATGGTCTGTCTGCTCCAGTCATTTAATGGCCAATGGGTTGGGACTTACATACACACTTCCTGCATATCCTACACGACATCTCATTGAATCGTACAAATATCACGTAACTAGTACAATATCAGACGACAGTGTACGCACCAACGTGAGTCCACGCATGGTCACATGAAACCACCTTGCTCTACGAATCACGGCCCTGTGGGAGCGTATACAGATGGTTCCATATCGAGTAAACATGCCCGGAAAAAATCACGTTCGTATGTAGGTGACATATTCGACGTTTGCAACCATCTCGATTCTACTGTAACCCAGAACAATCATCACTCCCGCCGGCCGGGTGCGTTCGACGCTACTGTAGCTTACATCATATCAGGGTCGCTCAATACGTCGGTGGTTCCAACTGCCTTGAGGAAACTCAGCTGGGGCCCCCATCTCTTGATATTTTTACTAGAGGGGTATACGCGCTTACAGCAGTAGACCAGGCCGTACAAGAAACCACGTTACCGTATCCGAGTGTTGCTTGTGTGAGAGCCCTTTGGGCCTCACTGTCCCCATACGTTTTCGGGGACATAAACCGTCAGCTCCTCAGCTTCATCAGTGTCATACAGCGAGTCTTATGTGCTCTGCACAGTCTAAATATAGAAACCGAGGCGCGTTCCCCGCTAGGTCTCGTGTGTGTTTTATGCCCGCTTGGGATCCCATCGCCCAATATATTTTAACGGCAAGATCTAGCAGTCACACCGGATGATGGATGCCGCTCACATGATTTCGTTTGTTTGTTGTATGTGCTCTGCGCAGTCCAAGACGATGCGGCCCAAGAGGTCGAGGCTGCCACAACGAAGGAACGGTCGGCCTGGGTGCGCCGTCATCTGTCCGATTCGGTGTACCTTTGGGCGTGCGGCGAAACCGCTGAAAAAGAAGACGACGTCCTGGCGCTATCCGACAGGCTCATCGGCTGGCTCGTGTTGTTGGTGAGTGGCCCGATGTTCTATTGTACACAATACGCTATTCGACGGGATGTATAATCTTGCAACAATACTCGTTAGCTACTGTACATTGTGCCCAGAAAACGTGTCATAGGGCAATTTATTGGTTGTGTGGGCCACGGAGCTCCTTCAGCGAGAAGGCCCTACCTCTACGCAGCGCAGCACGGGTTCGCGATGCACGCCGCGACTTCCTCGCGAAACTTGAGTCTTGAAAGACAGACATCCGCCAGGATATCGGGGAACATCACTGCTCGACTATGGTGACACATATAACGCACTACTACTGCCAAACGATGGCCTACAATGAAAACCACTCGCAATGAAAACCACTCGAGGCGGCTTTCTAATCACGAGGCAGATGCCTAGTTCGATTTTATCTCCGATGTGAGGCCCAGGGTGCTTTGGTTCGAATGCAGGCCCTGTACACTTGTAGACAGGCGGGGATAGACATCCAATGAGTGGGCGCTCGGCTTCCGACGATTATGCTCTCTCTATCAGGTATAACGTTTTGTCGGGTGCAGTTCGAAGAACACACATGATGCTCACACGCAACTCTCCTTGAGATTAAGAGGACATATGGCATGTGCATGCCATGTGAGTAACTACTGTAGCTTCCCGCCCACCCCTGTATTCACATTGAACTAGAGTAGCACTGTTCCAAGACCACAATATATAGACTATATAATATAATATATATATGTATATATAGATGGTGCCTTTGTGGCGTACGAGGTACGCGTTTGGAAGGCGTGCTGGCGTACCGGTAGCGCATTCAAGCGAATGCACGTCCTGCAGAATGGGGCTTTCCTACCTCAGTAACTACGCCACATCGTCGAAATCGCATTTCATTGTGTTTTGCAACCATTCTTGTAGCGTACCGTGACTGTCAACCTCGACGGTTTCCCTAAATAATCGTACCTTTGTTTTATTGAGGTGTAGAGCCCATTTCCAAGGGAGGAGTCGCCGACATGTTTAGGGTCGCCCCTATCGTAGCCTGCGTGCTCGCAGAATAGTACAAGTTGCGCTACTTGGCCGACGTTCAAGAGAATTTATGAGACGGATGTATATGGGGGGCTGCGTGCCAGGAGCTGTAGTCGGTACGTATTATACTAACGGCTCACGTGTTCACCCGTCAATTCATGTCCAGACACAGAACGACTTCCAGAAAGCAGCAAAGTATCTTTGGGTTCAGACGAATCAAAGGAATACAAAAGGTGTAAGTACTATTCTGTACGGGTATTAAACGCGACACATGTTCACCGCCGGCCTCACGTTCACAGATACAAGGGCTCCTCTACGTCGCGTTGCTCTACCGAGCGGGAAACGCCTCCTCCTCGTCCGACACGGGAGACGATGCTGACGACGACAGCAGCAGTGAGCAGCGCGGCTACCGCATAGCATCGCTGTTCGCAGCGATGTACCTGCTTGTCGCCACGACTCTGCCTGATCTTCGTGCGGGTTTCTCGTTCTCTGCAAATGGCGTGTCTGCTGCTCACCGCATTTTCGGCGGCGGCCTTCTGGTCGTGTATGGGCTCATGATTAGCACGGCCATGAAGGTGCTGACGTCGGCTGATAGCGAGGATGCAACGGTGATCCTGAACGCGGTGCTGGTCCTCTTCGTCGCTGACCTGGTAAGCACTTGAACACCTTGGTATATTTTATAGCGATACATCTTCGACTACATAACGTTTCCTCCTTGGCGGGTACGTATATGATCTACCTCAGTACGTTGTGTCCTCATGCCTCCTTGGCATATTTGTGTGAATATTGAATTCAAAACGGTCGATGCCCCTTTGCGTGTAACGGGTTATACAGCTTTTGCTGCTCGACTGGTACTGGTACATACGACGTATCACTGCACGCTGTATCGCCTTGTCTCCTCGTAGTTACGGTGGATGCTACGAAAAAGGTGCGCCTGCATACAGTATTTTTTCTGAGCTTCTCACTCGAGGAGCTCCATACCTCCATACTTACAGTAGTCAACAAATGGTTTTGGAGGAAGCTAGACTGGTGCTACGATAGGGGGGTCATGTATAGCCACTCGGCCGATTGGCTGCTTTACTGCGTTGTACTTACAACTTTTTTTTGGTTTTTATTTTGTTGTTCTACACACACACCGCCATTGGAGTTTTTGTTACGTAACGCGAACAAACTATGTTTAGGTCCAATTTTCAGTCAGGTTCGGAGCCACTCGTCCGAGTGGCCAAAACCCGGTAGTGAAAATGTGGGTACGCCCCCTATCGTCGCACCAGTCTACTAATAAAACGGCTACCCGATAAAACTTCCCACGATGTACGTACGAAAGTGAAACTAACATGTTGCAACACAAAACAATGAAAATCTGACGATGTTGGGTTAAGGAGCCTGATCATTGGGAACACATTTCAGCCAAAACGTGCGACCTCTATCATAGAATGTGTCTTACCTTATCGCGTAGTTTTGAAGCCGAACTCTTGGTGCCTCCGTCTTGCTTGACCCGAACCCTGGTTTTTTCAATAGTCACCGACGAAGATACCAACCCACCATTGGTTTCGCTGGGCACATGACATATCGTTTTGAGACGTGCAGTAGACCCTTGTAAAATTGCTGCCACCGGCCAGAAAGTCTCCAACCTCTCCAAACAGCATGGCGATAAGTACCTCCTCCCTAATTAGACAACACGCTCACGCAGAATAAGGTATTTCTTGTTGGCGGCCCATACATTCTGTATCCTAAAGACGCAACACGGATGACATGCCGACTAAAATGCGATTACCCACTCTTCCTTTCGTCCCCCGTGCTGCTGCAGGACACGAAGGCGTACACATTCTTCACGACGGTTCCTAAATCATGGCGGCTGTTTTGGGCGATGTTTTCAGTCTGGATCAGCTTCGTGCTGGCAGTGATCGCAGTGGTCTACGCCGGGGATTCCTCGGACGCGCTGGACGTTTTGCCCAGCTGGTTTTATCTAGCCGTATCCCCGGCGGCCGCAGCCCTGTGCTCCTTCGCGATAAGCAAACGGCTGCATAATTTCCTCGAGTCTTGCAGCCAAGCATGCGGAGGCGCTGGTCGGGTAACGTTCGGTTTCATCGTTTCGAGGGGTTGTTCAGGCTTCGCTGCCTCCATAAAGAGAGCGAGAGAACGCTTCGGAGGCGACCGTTGTTTCTACGTGGTTCGGACCCTGTGGATTGCCCAGGGAGTCATCAGTTGGTGGTTCTTGTTTTGGGCCATTGGTCTTCCCGTCGCGTTTGACGTCCCCCCCTTCCAGTTTGACGAAGGCGAGGATTTCGACAAGTTAACTCTGACGCCGAATCTGGGGACTATGGTGTTTTCGGTTGCTGTTGCAGTCGTCGGGCTTGTCTTCAAGGCGTGCGCTTGTCTGCTGCAAAGGAAAGAGCGCTCTGCCGATCTTCTGGGCGAGCCCTCTTCCTCCGACAGACCAGCTGTTGGAGAGGGATGCGGGAAATGCGCCGATGCTCGAGTCCCCTCGTTGCTCGTGGGGTGGGGTGTTGGATACTGGGTCACCTCACTGTTGTACGTGTTGGGTGGTGCTTGGCATGGTGGTGGATGGACCAACGCCCCGATCGCCGTCACAATCGTTGGCTACGTGGTGCTACCGTGTTTCTTAGCCGTGGGTGTTTTGATGAAGACCGAAACGAAACTGCTGGGCGAGAAACTTGGAGCCTCCATCAAGGCAGTCGTCGTCGCGCTGAACGACAAGCGTAAGGTTTGGTACTGGGTTATGGCGACGGTTTTCCGCGATGTCTTCCTTTTGTGGGTGATATTTTCGTTGGTGTTGATCTTCTTCCTGGCAACAACGTACAATAGCTGAGCCAATTTGTCATGCTGCAAACGTCAGGGGGTTGAAGAAATCACGACCGTGTTTGGCACGACCGTGTGTTCGGCAGCACTGTCGTGTATCGTGGGCCCCCGTCGGTTTGAAGCACAAACTACACAGGAGACGTAAGATTGTGTTCCTAGCTGATTCGTTTGTTCGGTTGTAAAGTACAATGGGTAGGACAAGTGACATCGGTGTATTTTTGGATTCCTGTCCTGTATCGTATGCGTTGGCCGATGTGATACACAAGATTCGCCGTGTCAATAGCTGGACTGTTCCCGTGGGCGAGAGCGAGTTGAACCGTTGGCTCTCCATGAGTTGGTATACATTTTGTGAGTATATGATCATGTGCATATCCGTTATTTTTTCGTGAAACCTTGAAAATATATACGCATTTGCTTATCCACTAGTTTTGCGTAAAACATATTTTTATGGTTGAGTGCCTTATTTAAATGTTTGTTGTAGATATAGAGCAGAGATACCCAGTTTACCAGGGGTTCGTGTTGAGCATTGGCCTTCGTCTTGAGGGGTGAGGTGTACTCACCGTGTCATGCATGGCCGTAGTCGTATGACCAGTGATCTTCGTATATCTGAGTTGCAGGGACGGAACATATATATAACCGGTTTCCACCGATCAATATGACATTGTTGTTGGTCTACGAGCACGAACGGTAGTGAGGTGCTGGGTGAGTCGCACGCAGTTCGTGTGAGGGAGAGAGTTGATTCGAAGTCAGTACGTGCGAGAGTGACTCCAGTATTAGTGTGAAACCCTTGATTTTCCACGTGAATCGTGTATATATACGTAATACGTGACTGGAGTACATAATAGCGCGCAATCGCGCCTGGTACATATTAATACGTTTGTGGCATGTCAGGGGGCGCGAACGAAGACATAATATTTATCACTATTATTGACGGAAATATAAGGGTTGTTCATATATTAGGCCATCTCTTATGGAACATTGTTGAAGACCGAGAACGAACGTTTTCAGATCTCAAAACCGATCGTGAGCCTTATCAGCCCGAACGTTGTCCATTTTCGGGGACTTAGTTCGAGTATCATTTTCGGGACGGCCTCCACTCGGAAATGGTGTCCCATTTTCGATCAACATCGCGGTCGAAACTTGCGCCCGGATTTGCATCGTCGTGGGTTTTCACACATCGTGGGAGGCAATAAGCGTTCAAAGGTATCTATCTGCCAGGCAAGCAACGGGACCTATGCTGCTTGCTGTGCCCCGCTACCCACCCCCGCGCGCCTCACAGGCATCCCCGTGAGCCGATGGGATCGGTTTGTGATGGTGTCGGCTACAAGAGCCTTGCTACCCTCTCCTCGCGGCTGCGATGTCGCTCAATCACAACTTGTCTCGTTGGGGACGAGAGGGTAGTCGCGGTCTGATGAATGAGATGGTCAACACAGACAGCGCAGACGAAAATACGACTTCTAAAGACCAACCCTCCTAGTGTGAAGCGTACGTGTCGTGTTTTTCCTCGTCGCCAGTACCAACTACCATGCTTCTGCGTGGTGGGCTGAGATACTCTGGAGCGACGAGCCCCGTGTAGTGTACGTATTGTAGGGGGGCACGCAACATTTCTCCTCCGCCCGCTTTCGAATTGTTACATGAAAACTAGCTCAACAGCATTCTGAAAAATTCGGGTCATGATAAGGTTGTCGGCCGATTATGTGCGTCTGGTTTTGAGACCCGAGAAATTCATCAATTTTCGACTCTTAAAAACGTTCAATAATAAATGACATTCTTTTGAAGATAAACGGTCCTTATATTGGCGCCCATAATGGCACCCTTTCCGCTCCCAGTATACGGCAAGCTGCACACACACGGGCAGGATGGCGGAACACACCATCGGCCCCATAGGGAGAGTGCACCATCTCGCCGAGCCAAATCTGCAGTCAGGCTCGGGCTCGTCGCATGTCAGGCGTCTATTGAAAGGGACAGTTTAACGCACATGTAGTCACGAAGGCCTTCGGGTTCCTCTTCTCATCCCAATCGTATTACGTATCACCAGCATACTTCTTGATTATGAGTCAAACCGACGCTGAAGAGGGTTTGAATGTAATACGTAAGAGGCAATACTTACCCGGAAATGAACAGCGCAACTGGGGCGTTCGAGATGCTGAGCAATGCCACAGTAGTACGGTTACTGCCTCGTTTGCTGAGCTGTTCTCGTGTGGAGCTCGATTTCTCACCGAAAACACGACATCGGATGCTTTTCTTCGCGCAACGCGAACAAACTTGTGATGCGCTATTACTAGTCCTAAACCCTACCTGGTACCAGGCACAGACTACACTGTAGAAAGGGATCATTGTAACCAGTACTTATTCACTTGGGGAGCAGTGCCGGCCGAAAAACGTAGAGCCAGAAAGTGTTACCCTCACCGTGGCCTTGCTCGGCATACCTGGTAGCGGAATTTGATTGGTTGAATACTTTCACACATCATCGGTCAGGTTCGCAGCTCTTGTGACTCTGAATCCTACTTAGTCAACAGCATGCGCCAACGCCGGTTGCTGGTGCTGGAAACATATTCTCAAGTGCGGAGAGGAGCTGATCAACTTACAGGAGGGGCCTCGGATACAATTGAGACTACACCTTCTGCAGAATGCACCGACCCTCCACCGCCGCTGTCCCGTTTGGTCGGCCTCTACGACAGTCTTGTAGTGCAGTGGCACCCCTTGGGTCACAATGTTATCAGCGGTCTCCTGACGACGTAGTCCCTTAGTGCACCGTATATACGTCACTGGTGGTGTAGAATAGACCTAATATACAATACACCACCGTCGTTCGTTCGCTGCGCACACCTTGTACGGAAACAGAGCCAGCGGAAGTGTGTTGGCACGGCCTGTATTGGCAGGATTGCCCAGGAAAACCTATCGGGACGCCAAGGCAGGCCAATATTCCAGGAGATGCGTGCTGCCGTTACACTCGCAATGCGTTCCAGTACACTACCGATACATCACTCTCTTTTCTACGCCGATTTTGCATCCGCCGAAGGTCACATGTGGTCAGCTTTAAAGGCTACTATCATTGGTACCCTTCAAATCCCACCCTGGTGAGATATTTTGCCTTTATTTGAAAAACATAAAAAAGGAACCAATTGCTGAGAGCGCCTTCGTGGCGTGGGTAGGCGGAATCCGACGCAAGGCGACGAGGGGAGAAAGTGCTGAGAACTTCTGGCGATAAAAACGCAAGGCAAGCACCGTAGTGGGGGAGGAGAGAGAAGAACCTACTTTGTGACCCCGGATCTGAGTTACGACCAGGAAGCAGAGAGGAAGGAAGGGATAAGCTAAAAATGGGATGAAACGAAAACAAAAACATACGTCTACCAACGAGGCGGAGGTCTCCTCAAGCAAGGGGCGTTATTGCATTATGGGCGAAAATATAAGGACCGTTTAGTATTCACATGCCCGCCCCAACGCTCTTAACAGTTCTGCCTAGAGGGGTAAAGTTTGGACACTTCCCTTCCCATAGCACGTTTGTGTTTCCTACCGAAGCCATCGCGCGTGGTCGTACACCTCGACGGTCCGGTAGAGTGCAGAGGTCTCTCATGGTCACGATCGTCTTCAAGGTTCCCTAATGTGTTGGTATCCTAACGCACTGCAACTCGCCATCCGCCACACGGCACTTCGTGACAGGTGCAAGCAATGTGTTCTTGATTAGGGAATACCCGTTGTGTTCCGTCCCAGCAAAGTAGCGATATGAGGGTTTATAGGCATATGACTACGACATGCATGTCACGAGCACCCCACCCCCCTTCACCGCTAACCCTTGCTATTAATGAACAACTTCTTCACTTTCTCCCCCACAAAGTGAATACATGATTTGAACGACAAAGATGGTTTCGCAAAACAAATTCATAGGTGTAGAGCGTCTACACGCCCAGGAGAAGACGACGGTTAAACTCGCTCTCTAGAACCGAAACAGTCGAACTGTTCGCACGAACTCCTGTGTATCTTGGATTCAAACCGATCCGGGTCCACGATACCAGATAAGAAAGCAAAAATCACGGCTGTTCCTTTTTCAATCCCTTATCTCTTGCAGCCGGACAGACGAATCACGTAGGTTGTTGCTACTGTAGGAAGACGGTCGACGATTCCTGCCTACCAAACTTTGGTTCACATCGGCCGCGGCCCACGATACGTGCCAGGAGTTCCAAACACTCGGTGGTGCATTCTTCTATCCCTTCTCGCTTGCATCCAGAAAAACGAATCAAATGTTGCGTGCTAGGAACGAAAGTATCACAAACGAAATTATCGCCCAAAAAAGGAAGACATCGCGAAGGACCGTCGCCAGAATCCAGTACCAAACCTTACGCTTATCCTTCAGTGCGACGAGGACAGGCTTGACGAACGCTCCCATTTTGTCGCCCGGCAAGTTCGTGTCAGTCATCATCAAAACGCCCACGACGAAGAAACACGGTAGTACCACGTAGCCAACGATTGTGATGGCAATTGGGGCGTTAGTCCATCCACCGCCATGCCAAGCACCACCCAGCACGTACAGCAGTGAGGTGATCCAGTACCCAACACCCCACCCCAACAGCACGGACGAGACTCGTCCATCTGCACCGCTCCCGCACCCCGCCCTGTCAGCAGGTTTGTCAGAGGTGCAAGGGGTCTCGCCCAGACGAACGGCAGAGCGCTCGTTTGTATTGAGAACACAACCGCATACCTTCAAGACAAGGCCAGCGAGCATCAGAGCCAATGAAAACATTAAAGCGGTAGGATTCGAGGTAAACCTCAACGTATCAGACCGATCGCCTTTGTCAAACTGGAAGGGGGGAACATCAACAGCAACAGGAAGCCCAAGGGCAAAAACCAAGAACCACCAACTGATGACTCCGTAAGCAAGCCACAGGGTCCGAACCGCGTAGAAACAACGGTCGCCTCTGAAGCGTTCTGCTGCTCTCTTTATGGTGGCAGAGAAACCGGAACAGCTCCTCCAAACGATGAAGCCGAACGTTACTTCATGAACGCTTCCGCATGCTTCGCTGCAAGATTCAAGGAAGTTGTGCAGCGCGTTGCTTGCTACGAAGGAGCACCGTGCCGCCCCTGCCGGAGATACCAATAAATAGAACCAGCTGGGCAAAACGTCTAGATCGTCCGTGAAATCCCCGACGTACACGACCGCGACCAACGTAAGCACGTAGCTGATCCAGACGGAAAATATCGCCCAGAACAGGCGCCATGCTTTAGGAACTGTCACGAAGAATGTATGAGCCTTCGCGTCCTGGAGCAGCACAGGCATGCACGGGGGAGGGCAAAGGAATGTTCGTCGGCATTATCATCGGGGTTGCGTGTTCATGATGTATGGGATGGGCCCGACCACAAGGAACGGCTGTTGCGAGTAAGCATATGTCCATATCGTTCCATGATTCTTAGATATACGTATGAGTGGACAGGTTCATAAGGTGTAGTTCAACGATCGTCTCTAGCTTGGTTTCATATTCGTTCTCGAAATTTCTCGACGTTAACCCAAACGCTAGTCTTGCGTTACCATTGGGTCCGCGGTATTATCACGGATGCATAGTGAACCCGTATGTACCCCCACCAAAATCCACCTGCTGCTTGTACAATGGGCCGCCCGTGTACTCACGGCAAGCTCCGAAAGGAATCCGTTGTGTGTTGGTATCTCGGTGGAATGAGCTTCCTACCGGCGTTCGAGAAGAGGTAACGTAGGTTTGGAAACACCCTATATACTGCAGGGGGTGTCTTGGAGTCTAATGGCATCTTGGGTTCTGTAGTGCGTCTTACGGGGCAACCTATTATTTCACGCTGGTGGCGGTGTCGAGGTCAAATAAAAACTTCGGTCCGTTCGAAAATGCTTACCGGTAGGTGTGCGAAGTGAGGACATTGTTCGGCAGCGTACATATCCAGATGATAGATAATTCGCGCAATATGGGATAGACAGACGTTTTTTATCGGTGCAAATGTCCGGAGGATAGATACTTCGCCCACGGGTTAATCCTATGAGGAGGATTGACTAATTTACACTACATTAATACATTTTCCACCTGCGAGGCGTGGGGTGTGTACGACCAAACCAGCAGTTGGGAAACCAACTGCCGAAACCGGTCAATTTGAATAAGGAGAACAACGACACGCCAGCGAGGGTACTGGGGAGGCGAGCGAGCGTAAAGCCGCACGAAAGAGACCCCGAAAGTTTGTATGAGCTTCCCTTAGAAACTGGGACCAAATTGACTAACTAATCGGTTGGCCTTTCGGGGAAAAACAACGCAGGGCCATGCTTGTTTGACATGCTTTTACTTTTAGTCGGTGCGTGCGATTCACAACGCTCTCTACAGCACCATTTTAAACGCTACCTTCAGTGCCAGAGCCCAGCGAAACAAACAAATTACATTGTATGGCTGCTGATACATATTGTACACCAAGGTGAGGGTCAAGCAAAACATACACCGTCCTCTACGCACACAAAGGAAGCACCAAGCTTTCGGCTTGAACACTGCGCGGTAACGTAACATCGAGACAAGGCAACACAGCGTGCGATTTCAAGTCATACGTACCAGCCAAGCAGTAAAGGCATTACAACTACGTGTATCTACACGCAAAAGGGAGAACGAGCGTTCAGTGTGGAATAGGCACAGATATGCAACAGCGCGGCCCGACGACACACTGTGCGGAGGTAGTTCATACGTACCACCCACCAAACAGCAAACATCGTGCAGTCCACCGGGTATTTTCTACATGATACGAAGGTACTCCAAGATTTACCACGTCAGCGACGAAGAGGACCAGCACCGCGTTCAGGACCACCGTGGAATCCTCGCGATCAGCCGATGTCAGCACCTTTATGGCCGTGCTAATCATGAGCCCATACACGACCAGAAGACTTGTGCCGAAGACGCGGTGAGCAGCACACACGTCATTTGCGGACAGCGAGACACCAGCACGAAGGTCAGGCAGGGTCGTGGCGACAAGCAGGTACATGGCTGCGAACAGCGACGCTATGCGGTAACCGCGCTCCCCACTGCTGCTGTCGTCGTTGTCAGCATCGCCTCCCGTGTCGGACGAGGAGGAGGAGGAGGAGGCGTTGCCCGCTCGGTAGAGCAACGCGGCGTAGAGGAGCCTTTGTACCTGTGAAGGTGATGCGGGCGGTGAACATGTGTATCAATTAGCAATGAAGTACGGACCACGGTATACCCAACTGTGCTCCATTTTGCTTCGTCCCAAGCACAATTTCCGACACTTGAACAGGTCCTCCGCGTCTGAGAACAAGATCTGACGGGTGCGTAAGTGAACCATCAGTAGCTGTACGGGCTGCAGCAGTACCTGGCTCGAAGTCGCCCCCCCCCCCCCGAATAATGGTGTCGGAATGATACTTCCAACGTCGGTCATAGGGCGAAACACGTACCATTGTACGAGCAGCGCACACCCAATATTACGGTAGCGGCGGAACGTCATAATGTCGGTGACCCATTCCTCTTTAAGGTAAGGGCCCGAATTAACGAGTATAAAATAAATTCAATTTGGAAAAAATAAAATTCAAAGTCGCTTTTCATTGGTCAACACACGCACCAGCACCAAATAGTATGCCCCAAGATCCTAATGTTTGGTGCTGTTGCGTGTGTTGACCAATGAAAAGCGGATTTGAATATTTTTTTTTCCAAATTGTTTTTTTTTCTTCTTCGTTAAAACGGGCCCTAACCTCTGCATCTCGCCCAAACAAAATCTATTTTTCAACGCGCGTGCCACGATAGAGGTAGCATGGGTTTGACCAAAAAATGCGTAAAATGACGAGGCTGCTCTATTATGGAGGAACTACTGTACCCAACATCGCGTTTGGTTCGCAAACATACAATGTTGTAGGCCCAAGCGATTGGATCTCTCGTTGGATTTGGCGCATCCGTGTTTTCGGTGATATTAATGCTCCCCAAGATATAACGGGAGGGGGGGTAGTAGATAAGACCTGAGGTAGACACAAAAAAACGTTATGTTTACCTATTTTTAGTAACGAATATCTGGTCCTATTCCCTATGGCCCTCCGTAAGACCGTAAGAGTAGTCGCAGAAACATGCAAGCAAGTGTATCCCTACCATACCATGGGTTGGCTTAGGGAAACAATGCAGGTTGCCGCGCAACAACGCCATGAACACTACCCTATTCGCCGAGATACGTGCTACGAAGATTGTTGCAAAACGCACTTCAATGGCATCGCGACGGCGTGCGGTAGTTCTTGAGTTTAGCAGAGCCCCGTGCAGCAGAAATGGCATGCTACGTACCTCAGCACGCGTCCCAAGTATACACCTGGTACTCCATAAGGGCACCATACACATCACGGTCTTGGAATCGTCCAAACGAATATGGACGCACAAATACACATGTCGCCGAATAGCCTGTCGTGTGCAATCGAACGTCGGGCTACTCACCAACAGCACAAGCCAGCCAATGAGCTTGTCGGATAGCGTGAGGACGCCGTCTTCTTTTTCAGCAGCCTCGTTGCACGCCCAAAGGTACACCGAATCGGACAGATGACGGCGCGCCCAGGCCGACCGTTCCTTTGCTGTGGCAGCCTCGACGCTTTGGACCACGTCGTGTTGGACTTCGCACAGCACACACAAAAACAACGGAATCCTGTGAGGGTATTAATCATATCTGGTGCGACTGCTAGATCTATCTTGCCGTTAACACATCTCGGGCAATGGTATCCCAACCTTTTTTTGTTCACGCGCGGGACTCACATGGGAACGCGGCTACTTTTCTATATTTAGACTGGGCAAAGCATATACGAGTCACTGTATGCTACGGCTGCAGCTGGCGAGCTGGCCATATTCCGTCCCTGAAGCAAATTGAAGCTTGGTGGGGTATTACGCAAGCAAGACCCGAATACGGCAACGTGATCCCTTGCACGGACTGGTCTACTTCTTTAAGCGGGTATAACGCTCTAGGAAACATATGAATATGGTGGCTTACAGCCGATTATACTCATGGCGGTAGAAATCGTAGTCATAATGATCGAACCTGACAATACTCTAGCGCCGACCTCACCCGACAGGTGCGAATGCTGGCCGTTCTGGGGTAGGTACAGTAGAATCATTCCAGTCGTTCCTGGGGGGGCGCCCAGGTAACCCACGGGCGTGCAACCTTATGCTGGCATTTCGAACTATATTTTTATATTATTATACAAGAAGGAGGCGTACATGACCAAACCTGTCAGGCTCGAGCACTTCACCCAAGACCCAACCTAATCAAACACCGATGCCTGTGGGTGAAATTATTTTATTACTGATCGGAGTTATTGTGAAATAGTTTATTGGGTATTGTTTTCGCAAACGGTATGCAGTCTATGCTGATGCTCACCTTGCGCCTCCATATTCACAGTATTGTCCGCCATTTTATGACGCGACTAGCTCTTCGGAGGGCCAGAGAAGAAATATTTCAGACACCACCTCACTGTTTGCCGGACAGGACAAAAACTGCCAAGCAGCGCAAGAGTCGAAGAAAGGTAAGACATGTCGTGGAGTGTTACTAATTGCACTGCAGGTCATATTGTGAGCGACCTTGCGCGGTTTTCAACTTTAGGGGAGCTAGGTTCCCAGTTGGAGTGTCGGGTACATTAGTTTACGTTCAGCCTTCCTTGCGATAAATCATGGTACATCGCAACGGTGAACGCACTGAATAAAACCGGACGACCTAATAGCCGAAAATCCTCAAGTACCGCGCCATGCTCGACGCCCAGGAAGGGACGGGGTATCCCGGTGAACCTAAACAATTCAAACAAACGTTTTTAATTGTTATTATCGATGCAGATCGTTGACATGTATTTGTTTGTTTCGTCCAGAAAGCCCCGGCGCTCACTCAATTGTTGGTATAACATACTTGTTTCTTCAGTAAGAGCGTAGATGGCGTCGATGCGTCTTTTATATGTGCACCCCTGGTTTCATATCGGGATTGATGATCTACTGGTGGTGTTACTGTAAAAATGATGCTCGGTTTTGATTCCAGCTTCCCGCAACGCACACCCGACGATCGAGCCGGAAGCTCCGCCTACCCCGATCAGTCCAAGCGAGCCACGATGGGGCAACATCTATATATACTGCAAGACTTATGCACAACTAAATCCGAATACTTTGCCTAAGAAACGAGAGCTTCATATTAAATTGACAGTGATGATCAGGAGACGGAGTGGCATCAACAGCCCCGAGCTGTGAACCCAGACAAGTACTGCCCTATGCAGTATGTCCCAGAGAGAAGAAGATGATGTGTTTATGTCTGGAATATTACAGCAGTACCCAAGGGAACGCGAGGAGAAGAGGGTTGGAGTGGGTGTAGGTCGGAGTGAGATGAGGTGGGAGCGCGAGCTCCTACCCATCACGTCTGCCCACCAACCACAATCCCTCGCACGTTCCCGAACCACAAACCGAGGTCCAATACGGGCCACAAATCAACAATTCTCAATTCCAGAATAGCCCGCAATGTCCCGTTCACTATAGTCAATGGACTTTCCACATTGTATGTATGGGCTACTGTAAATCCCGTAATGCCGCAAGCGGAGCGGACGATCCGCCACACTGTTAGTGGATATAACCTATATCGAACACTTGAGTGCCATCTAGAGATACCCCGTTGGGGGTGATTTCGGCGCAAAAGACTCTCCGCGCATTTCCTTCGTGGCTCATTCCAGTCCCGATTATCCCACTGGTGGCTGGTTCCCATACAAAGTTGCACATAATCGTGTTGTGGCCAGCAAGACCTACGGGAAGGGTGGCTGATGTGTACGTACTGGTATCAACAATCGACTCCAAGGGATGCTTGCTGCGCGTTGCTTTTCTTGTGAGACATATACTCAGCACTGGGTATATCTATCGAAATATAGGTAACGAGAAACTGAAGAAAGTGCTTGCGCTCTTCCATTATTCTACATCCACGTTGCCGTGTGTGCCCCCCATTTTGTTTGGATACAATCAGCTCGGAAAATGGTCCCGGCGCGGTGTGTTTTTGTATCACGCGTGTTATCACATATATTATATTCCAGGTACCAGGTATACACAAAGTAGCCGGTAAAAGGTAAACCGATTCCCATGCTGTTTACTTTTTGTTGAACAATAGCGCGGTAAACTACCTATAGTACCACAGTATCTATATCAATAAAATACCATGTAGCAACCAATTAACTTCCCGGTTTCGCCGTGTTCACGCCCTTCTTCAAGGTGAGTGCAATTTCCCCTGCTTAAGCGCGGGGCGCCTTGGCGTACTTCTTGAGGCTGTGAGACGTGGCCTACAATGTGCTTGCCGGCTGTAAAAAGAGCGAACAGCAGTGAGTGGCTTCGGCGGACATGGTAGCCCGAGAGACAACCTGCCTGTGTGATCATACTGTCCGTGGCGATATACCCCTAATTGTAGGAATATTTTTCCAGCTATATCCTTCTCTTTTTCCGAGTATTTCGTTGCACACAAAGTGGGTACACTTATGCATGCAAAGAAAGGGTTATCTTGAAAACTCGATTCCCCTGTGTATCGAGGCCGCACCGAACAAGTACAGGTACCACCGGTATTGTGGTTGAGGGCATACCGGTACCTGGGGTATATGTCTGGGTGCACGTACACCGAACTTACTGAAGTCTCGGGATCGGTATTGAAACAGTACCGAACTTACCGGGTCGGGTACCGGTACCGAGAATCAATACCGAACTTACCGAAGCGCCGCGTACCGGTATCGAAGGTGTACAGAACTTACCGAAGTGTCGAGTACCGGTATCGAGGCCGTACCCAAGCAATACCGGTACCCCCGGTATTGGCGTCAAGGTTATACGGTACCCGGGGTATATTTGGGTGGGAGTACCCAACTTGTTGAAAAGTGTCGGATACCGGTACTGGACACGTACCGAACGTATCGGAGTGTCGGATGCCGGTATTCAAAACAATCAGAAATCACCGAAGTGTCGGGTACAGGTATCGAGAGTGTACCAAACTTACCGAAGTGTTGGGTACCGGTATTTACCGAGCGAACCCCCCGGTAAACTTCGGTACCCAAAATACCCTTGCACACTGCAACGGCGCGTGTGGAAATTCGATTGCGCATGCTATACGGGTTGCATGCATGCGGAGATCGTACCGTCTATCCGCGGGGGTACGTGTGCAGTGCGTGTTCAGTTGAAGTAACGGCATGAAAGACCGCCCCGTCGCTTTGTTCCCAGCTCTCGCAGCCCTTCCGGCATAAGTCCACACGCGTTGTCACTTTCACTGGTTTATGTGGGATGAGGTCTGCGTGGGGTCATGGTGCCTCTATTAACTACAGTAGTAACCATCTGAGAACGGTACTTTTTTTTGTGGGTTCTGCCGATGGCTGTACTGAAAGAACCAAGGCGACAATTCACACGCCGGTTGTGTCCAACAATGCCCTGAGTGAAAATGAAAATTCGCGTTCGCGTCGATTTTTATATTTTTCAGTTTTGCTTTAGTTATAGCCTTGAAAGGCTATTTTTGGTAAGGATTGCAAATGGCCAATTTTCAATATATTTAATTTCGGCTGGCTCAGGAAACCACATTCTAGACCCGATATTGAAAATGTGTTCCCGGAGGATTGTGGTGACAAGCTATACGATCATCATACAAGTTGTATTGTAGTAAAATATCCATTTTTGATGGCGCTGAAAATTTTTCCGTTTTGGTTTTTTTCCTTAAAATGTTCATTTTGATGGCGCTGAAAATCTTTTCGGGTTTTTTTCCTTACTGACAGTAAGGAATTAACCCCAAAACGGAAAAATTTTCAGCGCCATCAAAAATTGATATTTTACTACAATACAACTTGTATGATGATCGTATAGCTAATCACCACAATCCTCCGGGAACACATTTTCAATATCGGGTCTATAATATGGTTTCCTGAGCCAGCCGAAATTAAATATATTGAAAATTGGCCATTTGCAATCCTTACCAAAAATAGCCTTTCAAGGCTATAACTAAAGCAAAACTGAAAAATATAAAAATCGACGCGAACGCGAATTTTCTTTTTCACTCAGGGCATTGTTGGACACAACCGGCGTGTGAATTGTCGCCTTGGTTCTTTCAGTACAGCCATCGGCAGAACCCACCAAAAAAAAGTACCGTTCTCAGATGGTTACTACTAGTACATTATGGGTGTGTGGTTAACCTTGTATGGTCTGTGGGCGTCTTGTTTTGTTTTTGAATGTACGTAGTATAACTACAGTATTATTAAATTATGAAATCCATCGATCACCAATGAGTGCTGTATTTACACGTTATACTTGTATTGAATGCTACATAAGTAGTATAGTTCGAGGCTTATGTTGTCGGCTCACAGTCACTATGTGACACCTGGATGTGAGGGTATTACCTGCTGAGCTATAGGGGTAAAAGATCGATCAATTACCCAGCCCAGGGTAATCCTTATAACACTCTCCCCCCCTCTGAACGGCGGGATATTTGGGACGTCGGTACCGTATACGGCCGTACGTTGACCTACCCGCTTCGTTTCAGTACCTGGGGAACCAGGGAGACGTTTTTTAGGGACGCACGCGCAAGCGTTTCTGAAAAAAGAAACGTTCGAAGTGAGATTCGACCCGTGTCCTCGACGACGCCAAATGTGAGGGTATTACCTGCTGAGCTATAGGGGTAAAAGATCGATCAGATTACCCAGCCCAGGGTAATCCTTATAACAACAGTATACCTCCCGCAGAGGGGGGGAGAGTGTTATAAGGATTACCCTGGGCGGGTAATCGATCGATCTTTTACCCCTATAGCTCAGCAGGTAATACCCTCACATTTGACGTCGTCGAGGACACGGGTTCGAATCTCACTTCGAACGTTTCTTTTTTCAGAAACGCTTGCGCGTGCGTCCCCAAATAACACGTCTCCCTGGTTCCCCAGGTATTAAAACGAAGCGGGTAGGTCAACGTACGGCCGTATACGGTACCGACGTCCCAAATATCCCGCCGTTCAGAGGGGGGGAACGTGTTACAAGGATTACCCTGGGCTGGGTAATTGATCGATCTTTTACCCGTATAGCTCAGCAGGTATTTCCCTCACACTGGACCACAAATGTATTATGTTGGAGACAACCCATTAATTGCAATAAGCTGGATTCTAATAAAATACCAAAAATGTTGTGTAACAAATGTAGATATCGGTATGCGATTTTCCTATGCTCAACGATAGAGGCGTGCTTTTGGCCAGGGTATTTTCTGAATAACTGGGCTAATACTCTGGTATTAGTTTCCAGGTATTAGTTAATTCACTCCAGTAATTCAAGACATTCGTCATTTTCGCCTCCAAAGAACACCCTTTTATATTTGATACTATTTCAAGACATTCAATAATATTGACTCAAGAGGGACACGATATATACAGCAGTACATAAAATTTCATAAGAAACAGGAACTCTGGTGCAGGCTGGATTTCTCATGTGAGAGAGGGAGCTTCCTTTACTAATTTCAAGATAACGACTCCCGAATTTCTTATTTTTCTCGTAATCTCAGCTTGGCTTTTTTTACTATTCATAGCCTGTTTCTTATTACTATTAATATTAATAGTTGTTGTCTTGCACTGCTGTACATACACTCATCTACTTGAGCTATTAAAGTAGTGCGGATGAATTAATTTCGCAAAAGGGGGAGAAAAATATATAGTTCATCATGTATCCTTCGAAATGTCATGTTATCTAATATTCTCTGCGACTTGGGGAGGGGCTCTACTGGCACAGTGCGATAACTCGGCACCGGCCGCTGCTTCTCGTTTCCTATCATGATGCCAGTACCCAAGAGTCCCCCCCCCCCAGACCAGCTGGCCGGGGCTCTAACATACGTAGCCTCGGACGACCGAGACCCCCAAGGTAGTAAACCATTGACACACTCCTTGGGAGCTCCGAATCGCACCAGCTAATCGCAAATATTAACTATAAATATAATACGGTGTGCCACACCATGTGTAGCCGCTCCGTTCCATCCACCTTCGAAAGAAGACAGGGCGGGTGGGCGGGAGAAAAAGCTACAACGATAGCCTAGCCTCTAGGCCTGATCCACACCAACAGCAGGCCGTGTCGTGTCGTTCGCCCGTCTGCGTCTGCTATGCCAGCTTAGCTGTCAGCGAAACGCTGGAGGCAAGCGAGTGAACGAGTGGGCATGACATTTACTTCTTGGCGTGCCTTGGTTCCCCAACCTCCGTCGGTGTGCACTCTTCCGTCGATCTGAGAACAACCATGTTATTTTMACGTTTGGATGAAATCGACATAATGCTTTCGCTTTATTATGTTTCACTTCATCATGTATCTTCGAAATGTCGATGTTATTGTTATTCTCTGCGACGTTGGAGAGGGGCTCTACTGGCACAGTACGATAACTGCGGCAACCGGCCGCTGCTTCTCGTTTCCTATCATGATGCCAGTACCCAAGAGTTCCCCCCCCCAGCCAGCTGGCCGGGGCTCTAACATACGTAGTCCGGACGACCGAGACCCCCAATGGTAGTAAACCATTGACACACACCAACTGAGCCCGGATACGGGTTTTGCCCCATACAGTACCCTGGCCTGGCTGCCTTAGACCATCTTCCCAGTCTCTGCTAGTTTACGAGATATATACTGCACGTCTTCCGGATTATTCCGGGTGTACACCTTGGAAGACTCTGGTGACTTCCATCTACCTTCCCTCTGAATCACCCTTCTGCGGAACTCCCCMCCGCCAGACCAGTGTAGTGGCTGCACCGAACGCAATAATGGAGGGCGACTTCGCTGGGATTCATTCCTGCCCTTTCTACCACCTGGCGAAGTGACCCGAGGGCCTCCGTGTACCCCCACACCCTAACCTCACTATTATACCGATACGACGACAGAGGGGCGCTGTCTGGCAATGTCGGAAAACTCGACAGCAGCTCCACCATCAGGGCAACGGCACCGCCGCCTGCTCCTACCCCGGAACGTGCCCCTTTGGCGTCGTCGCGCGTGCGTACAATGACCGACCCTTGCTGTGCTTGGTCGCCCTTGTGGCCTCGGAAACAAACCTCGATGCTAGTGGCTTGGTGCTCACTGCAACGAGCYCGACTGCTGCCCCCCCGCGTATAGCGCTTACATCTGCCCTCCTTAGGCAATTGCACGGGGTGCACTACCCCGAGACGCGAGGCGAAGATTTCGTCCGACCTCGCCACAAAGAAATAACCTAACGCGAGACACATCCATAGAACGCGGTCCTCCCGGGCCCTACGACTGGGGACATACATTGTCCTTCCAAAACGTTCCCATGAAATCGGGCGGYCGAACTCTTTTTGCGAGTGCCGACGGCGACGTGCAACCGAGCGACCCCCTTCAACGCCGTTTGACTAAGGGCGATGACTGGGAACTCCATCTGCGCGTCTACGCGGTGAAAATGTAACACTGCTACTAGCTTACTTGCCATAGTACTGGCTTGGTTGCCCTCCGACACACCACACCACGCGACAAACTCGAGTAACGCCTGAGGCTTCTCTCTGAGTCGTTGCGTCTATGGTTCCCATCCCCCGAAGTGGCCGAACGTGTGCCTTGACGACGCCAAGCTGCTGTGAGTGTGCAGTCCTGAACACAGCTAGCCTTCCCACTGCTGGACTCGGGAACCGCGGATTCCTGTTCACACCGGAATGGTCCAGAACGAGTTACTATCAGTTAGCGCGGAAACCAGCCATCATTAAGACAGAGCTATGCGACCGAGGTCCTCTCGTTCGACTCAGGACGGACATTTCCTACAGATGGCGCGGTAAGGCTGTATGGACCGTACGACTCACGCTGTAGACCTGCCCAATAGTCTCGAGACGAATTGCATTCGATCAGCCGCGACTGACCCGCAATCTCACCCCTCATCGTCAAGAATCAAGGCCACCACGCCCGGACCCGGTTTCGGGCCTCAAACAATAACCACCCATGGAGTCGCCGATAGCATCCGACCAAGGGTAAACGCGGGCGGCTGCATGTAAGCTACGATACGATAGGGGCGAGATAAACGAYCGGCCGGGAACCTATCCCTCCTGGACAATCAGACGCCTAGAACGACACGTCGGCGTGGAACTCGGGACCCAGTCGGGATCCGTCGGGAGGATGCCGTGCGCGTGTGCGAAACGTGGAACTTGGCGCTCGCGCGCGAATAGTGGGGCAAGCCGAGGTGGTTCAACATACGACGACAAAATACTTTCCCGGCCGTACTACTTCACACAGGTGCAACAAACTGACGCGATCAAGGACCGTAACTCATCCTCGGACGCAACCTCCTCGGTCCGGGGGCCACTCGCTTATCAGTCGCGGAGTCGCTCCAGCTTACTGCGACGGGCACGGAATTGTCATGGCCACGGTGTCAATATCCCACCCGAGCACACAGCACGGTATCCCGCGACGAAGTCTTCTGGTGAGCCAGCAACGCGGAATCCCGTGGGGATCTCAATCCGATTAGTCGGAAATGGTCCGACGCCAGCGACGCCGACGCGCGTCGACATCGCCGACCATCAGCCCACCACTGTACCTCCACCAGTATCCCGTAATCTACTTAATATCGTGCGAAAAACAAGTCTCGTTCCCCACCACCTTGTCCCCGAGGGACTCGACAATCAGGTGGCAAGGGGGGCGGGGGGTCGGTCTGTTTTGGTGGATTCACCGCGACGTGCTGCGTCGTGATGCTCCCTTGCTCCATCACCACAGCGTCGTCATATGACGTGCGGCGATGAGCATGCTCAAGAGCTGCCGAGAACAAACAGAAAAACCCCGGTGAACTACGTCCCCCGAACTGCAACTGACGGTCGGCCACGCCCCCTCGCTAAAGCTGTACCCACACACGGGCGCCCCTGCCTATTGAACACTAACCTGACGGAACGCCTCAGCCACGTCGATCTTACTCAACACTATACGCGCGCCCGTACCCAACGACGACGCAGGTACAAAATGCGCCAAAAATAATATCACGCAACACGCGGTCCAGCTCAACCGGCGGGGCTTGTTCGAAAACACTGTCCGTGTTGACGCTATTCGCGTGGGGGGACACCGGGAATGTCAAGTCGTGGATAATCCGAGTTTTCGATGGCGATACGACCACGGCCAATGGAGACAGCGGCAAGCTGGGAATGTGGCGCGCTGCGTCGCGCGAGAAATAAAGGCGCGCCCAAACCGTACATCGTCAAAATCTTAGCGGGGATCCTGTCAACGTGTGGTGCTACACTACGGTGATTTGAGTATGCTAACGCCGCGCTAACGTCGGTGTCGCCCACTACGTGAACGGGAGCGCCACGCTCGGCGACAGCCGCTAACTGCTCAACTCCAGGAAACCCTTTGACCCGCCCGAACCAAACATAATCTGAGCCGTACACGCGGAGCGTCCAGGGCGGTTTCAATGGCTTCCATACGCTCAAACCGGCTACTGCTCGCCCGACACTATTGTATATATGTCTGAGCAGCGTGGCGCAAGACCTTCATTCAAAACGTGCTATCATGCAACACGGCACACGGCATATCGCGCAAAAACGGAGCCCGCCTCGTCGCTGTCGCTGCCCGTCATGGTTTCTGTGCCCCCCCTCTTGTCGCCCACGTCGGGCCTTCAGCACCACCTTGATTTTTCGAGGACAACTCGGCGGGATAGCGCGAAGAAAGACGGCGGGCAGGGATCGTAACCACATGTTAGAGAGGGGCGAGGGCGAAGCACTATCCAGGAACCGACCTGGACGAGGGTGGGGGTGAGGTTGCTAACCTTCCCCGCGCTGGCTGCGCCGGCATGCCATCAGTATGTATCATCGTATTCGCCACCGAAACCGAGATGGGGCAAGCCATTGTGGTGCAACTATCGCCGGTTCCCCGGTTGGTGGAGTGGGGGGGTTATCTCCCCAATACATAGCATTGTGGTGGGACGGAGGAACCAGGCATGCACGGCGCCTATTTCAATCCTCATCGACCGCTTATTTGGTGCGCCGGCACTACTGACCAGGTACGTACCTACGTACATACATGCATGTATCGTCGTTATTGAGGGACGGGGCAGTTGCAGGCGCGCCGGCGCCGACATGAATCAGTGCACCAGCATTATTCCCCTCGGCCCGACCGCTATCGGACGCACCGGCGTCGCGTGTGTTATGGTACCTATCCTCTGGGCTCCCGACCGGGTACCACACTTAACGTAACGGCACTGCGGGACGGAGGGCATCTTCGGTACATATATGCCAGCTTCGTCATGTACTCCGATTAGCATCGACCGCTATTAATAGCTGACGCACTGGCCCAGCGTTCATAATTTCGTGTCACCTATCCTCCGTGTGCGCGATAAGGTCTGCACTTCTCAAGCCTTTTTGTTTTCTTGTGAGATGTATTCGGCCTCGTTTGTGGTACATGTCATGGACCCTGGCACCCTATACCTCATGGCTGAGTAGGAAAGGGAAATAAACCGGCGATGACTTGTTATTCAATATCGTCCGCTGCACCGTGCATCGGTACCGCGGTGGCTGTGGTACATATCCCCGGTGGGTACTCTCGACGAAAGGCGCGCCGTTTCATTAAGCTCCGTCAAGAATCGAGTGGTACGTACGTCGGCAGTGGTACGTCTTTCCAGGGGGAGCTATGAATATCCTTTACGAGCGTGCCGTTGTGTCCTATCCGTCAACAGCACTACGGTACTCGCACGGACGGTATAGAACGGTATATATATACTATATATTGTTTTTTCTTTCGTTCTTACACGCCCGCCAGCTGTGAGTTTGGCCCGTTGAATAGCAGCCACCCAGGGAACTGCGTGACCATATATATGCCCTAATTTCCGGCAAAGAAACGTGAGAGGAGAATATGACCGCCCTGCGCGTGATATACACCGGTATAGTACGTACGCTGATCATTGTGGTGCCGCTATCGTCGGCCCCGGGGGGGGTTATCCGCCCAATACGTAGCATTGTGGTGGGACGCAGGGTAACAGGCATGCACGGCGCCTATTCCAATCCTCATCGACCGCTTATTTGGTGCACTGGCACCTACTGACGAGGTACGTACATACGTACATCCATACATGTATCGTCGTTATTGAGGGACGGGAGGGCAGTTCGCCAACATGAATCAGTGCACCGGCATAATTCCCCTCGGCCCGACCGCTGTCGGACGCACCGGCGTCGCGTGTGTTATAGTACCTATCCTCTGTGCTCCCGACCGGGTACCAAACGTAACGTAACGGCACTGCGGGACGGGGAGCAGCTTTGGTACATATATATGTCAGCTTCGGCATGTACTCCGATTAGCATCGACCGCTAATAATAGCTGGCCCACTGGCCCAGCGTTCATAATTTCGTGTCAAATATCCTCTGTGTGCGCGATAAGGTCTGCACTCTCAAGATAATATATATAAATATATATATATATATATATATATTCTTGTGGGACGTACTCAGCCTCGTTTGCGGTACATGTTATGTAGCCTTGAACCCTATACCTCATGATTGAGGAGGAAAGGCAAATAAACCGGCTTGACTTTATCTCCCCAATACGTAGCATTGATATAGGACGGAGGAACCAGGCATGCACAGCGCCTATTCCAATCCCCATCGACCGCTTATTTGGTGCGCCGGCACTACTGACGAGGTACGTACCTACGCACATACATACATGTATCGTCGTTATTGAGGGACGGGAGGGTAGTTGCAGGCGCGCCGGCGCCAACATAAATCAGTGCACCGGCGTAATTCCTTTCGGCCCGACCGCTATCGGACGCACCGGCGTCGCGTGTGTTATGGTACCTATCATCTGTGCTCCCGACCGGGTACCATACGTAACGTAACGGCACTGCGGGACGGAGGGCATCTTCGGTACATATATGCCAGCTTCGTCATGTACTCCGATTAGCATCGACCGCTATTAATAGCTGACGCACTGGCCCAGCGTTCTCAACTTCATGTCACCTATCCTCCGTGTGCGCGATAAGGTCTGCACTTCTCAAGCCTTTTTGTTTTCTTGTGAGATGTATTCGGCCTCGTTTGTGGTACATGTCATGGACCCTGGCACCCTATACCTCATGGCTGAGTAGGAAAGGGAAATACACCGGCGATGACTTGTTATTCAATATCGTCCGCTGCACCGTGCATCGGTACCGTGGTGGCTGTGGTACATATCCCCGGTGGGTACTCTCGACGAAAGGCGCGCCGTTTCATTAAGCTCCGTCAAGAATCGAGTGGTACGTACGTCGGCAGTGGTACGTCTTTCCAGGGGGAGCTATGAATATCCTTTACGAGCGTGCCGTTATGTCCTATCCGTCAACAGCACTACGGTACTCGCACGGACGGTATAGAACGGTATATATATACTATATATTGTTTTTTCTTTCGTTCTTACACGCCCGCCAGCTGTGAGTTTGGCCCGTTGAATAGCAGCCACCCAGGGAACTGCGTGACCATATATATGCCCTAATTTCCGGCAAAGAAACGTGAGAGGAGAATATGACCGCCCTGCGCGTGATATACACCGGTATAGTACGTACGCTGATCATTGTGGTGCCGCTATCGTCGGCCCCCCCTTGGGGGGGGGGGGGGGTTATCTGCCCAATACGTAGCATTGTGGTGGGACGGAGGGTAACAGGCATGCACGGCGCCTATTCCAATCCTCATCGACCGCTTATTTGGTGCACTGGCACCTACTGACGAGGTACGTACATACGTACATCCATACATGTATCGTCGTTATTGAGGGACGGGAGGGCAGTTCGCCAACATGAATCAGTGCACCGGCATAATTCCCCTCGGCCCGACCGCTGTCGGACGCACCGGCGTCGCGTGTGTTATAGTACCTATCCTCTGTGCTCCCGACCGGGTACCAAACGTAACGTAACGGCACTGCGGGACGGGGAGCAGCTTTGGTACATATATATGTCAGCTTCGGCATGTACTCCGATTAGCATCGACCGCTAATAATAGCTGGCCCACTGGCCCAGCGTTCATAATTTCGTGTCAAATATCCTCTGTGTGCGCGATAAGGTCTGCACTCTCAATATATATAAATATATATATATATATATATATATTCTTGTGGGACGTACTCAGCCTCGTTTGCGGTACATGTTATGTAGCCTTGAACCCTATACCTCATGATTGAGGAGGAAAGGCAAATAAACCGGCTTGACTTTATATCCCCAATACGTAGCATTGATATAGGACGGAGGAACCAGGCATGCACAGCGCCTATTCCAATCCCCATCGACCGCTTATTTGGTGCGCCGGCACTACTGACGAGGTACGTACCTACGCACATACATACATGTATCGTCGTTATTGAGGGACGGGAGGGTAGTTGCAGGCGCGCCGGCGCCAACATAAATCAGTGCACCGGCGTAATTCCTTTCGGCCCGACCGCTATCGGACGCACCTGCGTCGCGTGTGTTATGGTACCTATCATCTGTGCTCCCGACCGGGTACCATACGTAACGTAACGGCACTGCGGGACGGAGGGCATCTTCGGTACGTACCTACGTACATACATACATGTATCGTCGTTATTGAGGGACGGGGCAGTTGCAGGCGCGCCGGCGCCAACATAGATTAGTGCACCAGCATAATTTCCTGCGGTCCGACCGCTATCGGACGCACCGGCGTCGCGTGTGTTACGGTACCTATCCTTTGTGCCCCCGACCGGGTACCATACGTAACGTAACGGCACTGCGGGACGGAGGGCATCTTCGGTACGTATATGTCATCTTCGGCATGTACTCCGATTAGCATCGACCACTATTAATGGCTGGCGCACTGGCCCAGCGTTCTTAATTTCGTGTCACCTATCCTCCATGTGCGATAAGGTCTGCACTTGTCAAGCCTTTTGTTTTCTTGTGAGACGTGTTCGGCTTCGATTGCGGCACATGTTATGCAGCCTGGCACCCTACACCTCATGGCTGAGTAGGAAAGGGAAATAAACCGGCGATGACTTGTTATTCAATATCGTCCGCTGCCTCGTGCATCGGTACCGCGGTGGCTGTGGTACATATCCCCGGTGGGTACCCTCGACGAAAGGCGCGCCTTTTCACCACGCTTTGTCAACAGTCGAGTGGTACGTACGTCGGCAGTGGTACGTCTTCCCAGGGGGACTATGAATCCCAACTACGAGCGAGCGTGTCGTTATGTCCTCTCCGTCAACAGCATTGCGGTACTCGTACGGACGGTATACACTGGTATATATATATATATATTTCGCTCTTACACGCCCGCCAGCTGTGAGTTTGGCCAGTTTGATTGCGGCCACCCGGGGAGCTGCGTGACCATATATATGCCCTAATTTCCGGCATCGAAAAATAAACGTGAGAGGAGAATATGACCGTCCTACGCGTGGTACACACCGGTATAATATCTGTAAACTGATCGACGACCCGTCGGCTGTGAGTTCGTCCGATTGAGTGGTTATCACTCAGAGACTGCCTATTACTGGTGCGTACTGGCCTTCGTATGAGGACGGCGTACTTCCGCCCGAA
>MEHQ01001304.1:0-12510 GCA_008828725.1 Saccharina japonica | reverse complement strand
GTACGGCCCCAAGGTAGGTGCTCAGAAACGGCTACCAGCCCGTCACGGCAGAGAACGGCCTTCAAGTCCGTTTGGTGTTTTTCGTGTCTTCTTATATCGTGAGAACAGTCGCCTGGGCTAGGAAAACAAACCTTTGTTTCGAACGCCCGACCAAAGGTGTTTTGGACCACGGAAGGGGGAATGCATGCTCAGGGCGAAAAAGGGAGAACAACTAAATTATGATAGCCAAGACATTTCGCACGACATTTATTTGCCCCATAAGACGCGGCAGGTACATACATGGAAAGAGAGTAAAGCAAGTCGTACGATATTTTGGAAACTAGTAGTTCCATACTGAAGCCTGACACGTAAATATCTCTTCGATGTCGCGCCATTGCGGTCGTGTTTTCACAATCCTACTGGTGTTGCCGGCCCGGGATTACTCTGTCGGAACACATCTCTTTGGAGCGCCCTCCTGACAGGTCGGTGGCAGTAGGGGGAGGGAGGTGGTTCGGTTCAGACACATTGGGACCAACCGTTTTTGTTTTTGTTTTTTTTCCAACGAAGGACCACTCACCGATTTTTTTCAAAATCACCAGGAGCTTTGTTTCGCTGCGCGTGCGTATTTCCTGCTTTTGGGCACTGCGTCGCCGAAACGAAGGGGACGGAAGCAAGGTCAAAAGGGAACCGCGGCGGGTGTATCGAGATGTTTGCTTCGATAGGGGTAGTACTATTTATGCCTGATGAGGCAAATATTTCTGAATGGCGCGTTTCTTAAACTGAAGAGCTTCCCAATAACGCAAATCACATACCTGGTATTTATTTTGCGGTTTTATTCGAACACCACTACCTACCATATAAGCCGAGGTTAAGGGTCAATGTTTGTCTCACAATCTGTTTGGGGGGGGGGCACACAGCGCTCCTCTAGGGAACAGAAGCCGAATAAGATTGGTGTTACCACTACCACCGTGACCCACGTCTAAGGGTCGTTCTTTTCGAGCAACTTTTTCCAAATTTTCCAAATAATGTTTTCGCACAATTTTTAGGATTTCCGTATTTTCCTAAAATAATGTCCAAATATTGGAATGCGAAGCCTTCCGAATATTTTTCCCTCTTGTTAAAATTCCAAACTTTCCAAATAAATCCTGTTTTTCTTGCTTTTCCTGTAAAAAAAAAAATATATGGAAATTTTGCGGAAAAGATGCTCGATAAGAACGACCCTAAAGGGGAACAAAAGCCCGTGCCTGTATAACAGAGATCCTTCGAACACGGGGATGATGTGCGTATCCCATGGTATATACGGGTGGGGTAGACTGTTTTGTTCGTGTCTCGTTGAGTTTAAGTTCGTCGTTGATGATAAGTACCCATTGACCTGACATATTTTCCTGCTCAACCTTCAGCGATCTTTCACTCTCACCGTTATCACAGGTGTCAGCCCCCCCCCCCCTCCCCATTCAACGAACACCCCCCCGCCCACCCACTCTCTCCTGCCTACCTAGCATGCAGACTTACTTTGGCTACCAATAGGCATAGTCTACAGATGAGCTATCTCACGAGCTGAGTAGAAGGCACATAATTCATCGGCAACGCCATTCCCCCTGCTAGTCGAATCGTGTTCTCGCTCTATCGACCACGGGAACTAAACCTGAAAACAACTCCTGTGCGTAAATACACCAGCCGAGATTCGAAACCCAGCGTAACAGTCGGGAAGGATTCCACACGACCTACCATAGTCGAACTTGCTTCGTTTAGATATACACTGTACGTTGTTTCGCAACTGTCTGTTAATAGTTGTCCTCCGACTAAGTAGGCGTAACTGCCGGAGGCCCTCAGAATACCCGGGATATTGCAGATATAGGTGCATGTGTCCGTGTGCCCTTGCCTTCACCTGTCTAATATGACGCCATCACCCCACCTATCTCGACAGGTGACTGCGCAGGTAGTGGCGTGTGGAGATAGATTGTCCAGAAGGCCGCACTTTACCCCTGCTGCAGCCCCCACTGGATCACACCTGACAGTGGACAGCATTCTGGTGGCAGGATCTGCCAAACCCCTTGGGCAGGCGAACGTTGCGCGTTGCGGGCGAGTACACAACGGGAAAGGTGACGAAAGTGAGGGTCTTGATGTGGCCCGAGTTCTCTACCCGGCAATGACGAGTTCTTCGGATGGCACACGAGCAAGTGAGTGCCCGGAAAATGACAGGTCTGTGCGCCAAACGTATTGCAGCAAACACAGCAAACACAGCATCAACTGCGTAAGACGCATGCTACCGTAGAGGTGCACCGAACGTTTTTGAGGCCCCTAATCTGGACGCTTACTACAGTGTAGAGGTATTTTCCTGGACGATGAAACCTTCGTTCCAGGAACGACCGCAGGCCTCTTCTCCGCGATCGTGTGTGTTTGACATCGTCTGTGGTCATGACGCCTGCTTGAAACAGGAAACGGCGGCTGGAAACTGAACGCCCTCGCCATAGCGCTCGACCATGGATATGACGGAATACAATGGTACGTGTCGACGGCAAGGCTGGAGATGGTGTGTTTGGACCTCTGCGTGGCCTCCCGAGACCTCGAGATGTCGCACATTGTGGTCGACGACGATACACCACGCCACTTATAGCTCCGCCGCAATCAAGAATCGTTCCGAGAAAATCATCGAGACTCGCGCGTTCCGGCGGTACGGGCGTCTTCAATAACGTGGGAGTCGTCCCCAGACAGTGCTTCAGAGAGAAGTTCACTGATCCATCAACCATGCGAGGTACGAAAACTGCGCGATTGGAGATTATGGCTGCTACGGCGTTCGCGGGAGTGCAGCGGGGGGGTGAGTACGGTCTGGTGGCCGGAGTCCCTTCGGAAGATGACATTCGGGATAAACTTCAACCAAACAATCAACGATATAATCTGGCCGACATACCTTGAACAGTTAGAGTTCAGTCGAGACTTTGACCAGAGCGTAAGAGGAGTTGAATTTCCAACCTCGCTCAAGCGTTTGACGTTCATAGATGGTGTTAACTAAGCGATCCACGGGGTTGTGTGGTCCACCTCGACCACGCATTTGACGTTTGGGTTCCTCTTCAATAAACCTATCGACCTGGTGGTATGGCCTGGCTCGCTTCAAAGCCTAACGTTCATGGCGTGCTTTAACCAGCCTATCAAAGGAGTGGTGTGGCCGGCCTCCCTGCGGCGTTTGGAGTTCGGGGAATACTTCAAGCAAGCGATCGAAGAGGTGAAATGGCCAGACTCTCTAGAAACCTTGGTGTTTGGTCATTTTTTCAACTCAACGGTCGGAGGTACTGTAGTCTGGCCGGCTTCGCTGAGGCGTTTAACACTTGGGACTACCTTCAACCAGCCAATCGAGAAAGTTGTGTGGCCTTGTTCGTTGAACTATTTGCAGTTTGGGGCGCACTTTAATCAGTCCATCGGCAAGGCCGATTGGCCGACGTCGATTCAGCGGTTGACGTTTGGGTCATCTTTCGATCAGTCACTGAACGGGGTTGTATGAGCCACATCGCTTCGTGTGTTGACGTTCGGGCCTTCCTTTCAACAGCCAATCAAAAACGTTGTTTGGCCCGCGTCGATCAGGCAATTGACGTTAGGTTCGTCCTTTCACCGGGCACTGGAGAGAGTGCAATGGCCTGCATCCCTTCACCGCCTGGCGCTGGGGACTAGCACCCACCAGCCAGCCCAGGTACTCGTAAGATGTGATTCAGTAACGCGTTGGACGTTCGAGTCTGCCTTCGAAAAGCTTAACAAGGCCGGCGTGCAAGCGACCTCGTTGCAACATTTAGCTATTTCGGTGAACGAGCAACGGCCTATCGAGTAGGTCGTGTGGCCGAAGTCGTTGCTGTATTTGACGTTTGGGCCTACCTTCGACCAGCCGCTCGCCAAGGTTGTGTGGCCCGACACCCTACAGATGGTTTGGTTTGGGGCTAACTTCAACCAGGATATCGACCGCGTGGCATGGCCTGCCGCGGTCACCCTCCTAACTTTCGGAGATAGATTCAACCGACCTATCCAAGCAGTCGCGTGGCCGCCCCGGCTGCAGCATTTACGGTTTGGGAGGAACTTCAACCAGCCGATCGACTGTGTTAAGTGGGCGAAAAAACTAGAGATGATGTGGTTTGGGGATGACTTTGACCAGCCGGCGGGTCACGTTGCGTGGCCTGGCTCGCTGAAAAGCTTGGCGTTCGGAGATAGCTTCAACCAACCGGTCGGAGCAATCGTATGGCCGGCCTTGCTGAGTCGGTTGAGATTTGGGATTCGCTTCAATCAGGCGATCGACGACGTGGTGTGGCCAGATTTGCTGAAGACGATATGGCTTGAATCGGCCGATCACGTTGTGTATCCTATTTTGCTTAACTCAGCGTCTCAAATTAGTTTTTTTTTCCCGTTAATACCTCGTTATAGGCGAATAGAGGGTCCTGCACGCTGTGTACCTTCGTGAACTATTCAACACGATGATAGTCGTCACGGTTGTATGGCCGGTGTTGCTGACGAAGTTTACTGTTGACCCGATAATTTAGGCTTGGTCGGTGTAGACCGGCATTTAATGTGTTATTTTAAGAGGCACTCGGCGCCGACATCCCTGCATTCCGGAGGGTAACAACTTAACAACTGGCATCGTCTTCTTAACAACTTAACAACTGGCCGCGCCACTCCGTGATAAGCATTATCCCTGCTGGACTACCAGAAGCCATCTGATGTACCAGAAGCCATCTGATAATGAGCGACGCCGACCCGCCCTTTATCGAGTACACACGGTGTATATTTGTTACGGATTACCTACTTGTATATGAAGTGATATATTAGCCGTAGGCCTTAGACCATTAGTCATAGACCATAATTGTTGTAGTATTAGTAGTAGTACTGTAGTAGTAGTAGTAGTAGTAGTAGTAGTAGTAGTAGTAGTAGTAGTAGTAGTAGTAGTACTGTAGTAGTAGTAGTAGTAGTAGTAGTAGTAGTAGTAGTAGTAGTAGTAGTAGTAGTAGTAGTACTGTAGTAGTAGTAGTAGTAGTAGTAGTAGTAGTAGTAGTAGTAGTAGTAGTAGTAGTAGTAGTAGTAGTAGTAGTAGTAGTAGTAGTAGTAGTAGTAGTAGTAGTAGTAGTAGTAGTGGTAGTAGTGGTAGTAGTAGTAGCACTCTAGTAGTAGTAGCACTAGCAATAGTAGTAGTTGCAGTAGTAGTACCGACAGTAGATGCTGTAGATGGTTTATGACTTAGAATGTGCGGCCTCGAAGGCGAGCCGCCATAGCACGTTTCGGCGGCTTATCTCGGCGAGGGTGGAGGGTCTGGAGTATACTCAGGGCGAAACATACCGTCTAGCTGCCGCCCTGGCATGCCCTTGTTGCGTTCTGGGTGCGGAAGTTGGGGCGCATAATGACCCGCGTCGAGGCTTTCACTCGGCCGTAGAGAGGGGGGCTGGGATGGATGTGCAATGAGGGAGCCCGGCCTTTCGGGCTCTCGGTCGGGGCGAGCTTCACGCCGCCTCAGGTGTTAGTGGTCGCTGGCTGGTAGAGGGGTGGTTAAAACGGTAACGAGGTTACCGTTGTGGTGTATAGACGTTGCAGGTTTCGTCGAGGCACGAGGAAAGACAAGTAGTGGCGGTCTGTCTGGCCTTTGTTAGTCTGATTGATTCGAGTTTTAGCGGCTAATTCCCTGTGGGAAACACAGATAAAGCGGTTATTATGTTTCCAAATGGATTGGATTCAGAGCGAACTCGGTTTGCAGCTCAAAACTATCGGAGAATCGGTGGGCGACTGGACTCACTGGGTTAGAGACGGAGGGCAGCACGGCTGGCACCGAATTGGCAGCGAGTTAATGGTTAGAGGGGCGGGGAGCTCACGAGGGTGAAAACGAGCTCATGCGGTTTAATCTATTCTGGTGCGATGTAAAATGAGTTCATAGCCGTTTGTTTTGGTGGAAATGGGAGGCTAAGGCGTTTACAAAAGCATGTAGATACTGTAGAAAACCATAATGATGCTCGTTTCGATTTTGACAAACCATATACGGTTGGTTGTCCTTTACGATTGCCGAGATGTTCGGTCGGCTAGAAAATATTAGAGCAAAACGCACCGCCTGTGACACACTTTACGGTGGGGGTGCACCCGTTTTGTTTTTGTTTCTGGGGCTCTTCAGTAGCCGGTCGCCCCGGTAGAGTAGTGGTCAGTTTCAAAGGCTACTATCATTGGTACCCAAGATCGAATCCCACCGTGGTGAGAATTTTACTTCATTTTTTATTTAAATAAAAAGGAACCAATTGCTGAGAGCGCCTTCGTGGTGTGGGTAGGCGGAATCCGACGCAAGTCCACGAGGGAAGAAATTGCTGAAAACTTCTCGCGATAAAAACGTAAGGCAAGAACCGTTGTGGGGGAGGAGAGAGAAGAGCCTACTTTGTGACCCCGGATCTGAGTTACGACCAGGAAGGAGAGAGAAAGGAAGGGCGAAGATAAGAAATGGGATGAACAAAAAAAAACAAAAACAAAGTTGAGAGGCATGCCACGGTAGGGGTGAACCATTTATTTGTGTCTGATACCCGGAGTTAAGGAGTTCTATAGATAGACGCATGCTACCCGTAGAGGTGCGCCGTTTGTTCTCTGGCGGTGGTCACTCGAGGAGCTCAACATACGTCGGCCACAAACTGATCAAGGAGGGGGAAAAAAAGTGGTACTACGCGATGAACAATCCCATGACCGGAGTATATGCGCGATACATATGGCGCATCACAAGAAGACTGAAAATTCGGCGATTTTGCCCGTCATTCCGAGAAGGTTTCCGCCAAAAAAAGGTATACCTTATACCTCGATCGTACCACGCGCCTATGCCTCACCCAAGAAACCGACGCTGAAAAATCACGAAGGTGGAACCCGATGGCCTAGGTGTACCACGAATAGAATGCGTGAAAGAAAAAAAGGCGTTCTCCGAATAAATTGGGAAGTGCCTGGGTTAAGGAACCACTGCAGTCATAAATGTTTTTTCGCCAAGAAAAGCTGCCTCTGCAGCAGCACGCGTCCGTCACACAGCAGCCCCCCGCCCGGAGATGTTCCATTGAGCGGAAGAGACTGCATATGCACCATCGAACTTCCAGCCGGCCACCGTGTGCGTGTGACTTACAGTAGCAGCCATCGTACAAATGGGTATATAGGCATACTTTTCACACGTCAGAGACTCCGGCAACACGATCCCATCAAAATATTTACAAAATATTGCAGCATCAGCAGACGCACGCGCAGCCAGTCATCCACCCGGCTGGAGGTCTCGGACGAGACGCTTGCTGCGGTCGTGGTCTGAGAGTGGTCAGTGGTCACTTTTGGAGTAAACGAAAAGGGTTACCCGATCAGCAATCCCCTGGGCTGAGAATACAAAGAGAAATATTCCAACACCAAGAATAACATTTCGACGATTGATTGTGGCATGAGGAGCGCCGTCATTGATGAACCGTTTCAAAAGTTGGGTTGTGCTGCCTCTATTATGGCACGCCCCACGAGGCAACGCACGTCATGCGAAGGACGCACCCCGATGAGCAGTTTCACTTTAGCACTGGATATTCCAACTTGCAAGACTTCTGCACTGGGTGGCTACCTTGCGAGGCTAACCTACCAAGACGCTTCGTTGAAAAACATGCCACCAAACTCCTTCGTTGAAACTGCGGCGCTGGCTACACATCAGCTGATCGACCCGTGGCGGATCGAATGGTACCCCTGACGTCAAAATCGGCAGCGCCATCGGCCACCGCACTACTTAAGGTCCAAATGTCATGGGCTTAGGCGAGCTGGTTAAGCATCGACCTGAACGCCCACCTTCCAAGGGGTCCGACTTCTTTGAGAGTCATCCCACGGTAGGGGCGAAGCAGAATTTCCGAGCTCTCTTCACATGAGGAGCTCAATATCTCACCCGAACCATATAACTTCGGAAACATTCGCTCGCGCAACTCGACCAAAACCTTCCAATGCGGTAGTTCAAAAACAAATATACCAGTAAAATAATAATAATAAAAGTATCGGTGGTTATACTCACGTTAGGAGCACAACCGGTCAGAAAATGTTGAGCCTAAAAAAGTGGTACCCCTACCGTGGGATTGCTCTTCATAGGATGACAGGCGCAACCCCCCGAACTCGAAGTGCGGCAGAGATGCCGGCCAAATGGCGTCTTTGATTCGATGGTTGAAGCGAATGCCAAACACCAAACGCTGCAGAAAATCCGGCCAGCCCACGCGATCAACCGACTGGTCGAAGCAGTACCCGAACGAAATCTGCTCTAGCGTACACGACCACGCGATTCGTGCGATGGGATGGTCGAAGTCGTCTCCAAATGCTAAACGCCGTAAGGAGGTCGGCCAGACCACATTGTCCATGGGCTGGTTGAAGTGACCCGCAAACGTCAAATGCCTCAGCGATGCCGGCCAAGCGACGGTTCCTTTCGCCGGTAGGTTGAAATCAGACCCTGCGGTCAAATGCTCCAGCGAAACAGGCCACGTCAGTTGGAGAAAAGGTTGGCTAAAGCGACCCCCGAACGCTAACCTCTTCAGCGGACGAGGCCAAACGACCGTGCCCACAGGCCGGTTGAAGCGGTGTCCAAATGCCAGACTCTGCAGTGAGGGAGGCAACGCAACCGCTTCGACCAATTGGTCGAAATCTGCCCCCTAACGTCATGTGCTCCATCGCAGCTGGCCGCAACACGTCTTGGATCGGCTGGTTGAAGGGGCGACCAGTCGCGGAATGCTGCGGCAAGGGTGGCACCGCGAACTTATCGACTTGCTGATGGTAGCCATCGTCGATGGTCAAGCGCTTCAGCGATTCCGGCCATTTGGCGTGGAGGATTCCCTGGTTGCAGATGCCGCCAAACGTTACATATTGCAGCGACGTCGGCCACACAACCCCGTCGATCGATTGATCGAAACGATACCCAAACGCCAAGCGCTTTAGCGAAGCCGGCCAAACGACACCTTGAATCGGTTGGTCGATTGCATGACCGAACACCAACTCCTCGAGGGATGTTGGCCACACGATGGCATCCACCGGCTTATTGAAGAACGGCCCAAACGTCATCTTCCGCAACCGATCCGGCCACCACGCTATGTTCTCACGCTTGCTGCACTTTGGCTCACCAAATAACCGCCGCAATCCTGAAGCAAGGGGGTTCCGTTGTTCGTGCACAAATTTTCCTTCGGTTGAAATGGAAGCGAGGGATAACTCCCACGTTATTGAGCGCGCTCTTAATGACGGAATGCGCGAGTCGGGATGCTTCTTTCGGTGGGCCTGTTCCTTGTATCGTAGCCACAGATGCAGGGGCGCGTCACTCCTCCCCATAACTGAAACTACCGCGAGGGTTCGGCAGGCGACACATGCAACACAGGTGTTGTTGGCAATTCTTACTACATGAAGTGCTCCGTAAACGATCTACGAATGAGCGGTGTTAGTAGATATGGAACTTGAATGAGCGGAGCGACCTTAACTCGGGGCGCTCTTAACTCGGGGTACCCACTGTAAATATACCGCGTATTTCGTCCTGCCGACGACGCCACTTGTGAGGTTATGGGTAGGGGACACCAGAGCGTCCCTTGCCAGGCTTGCCTATTGAACAGGTACTCGTTGGTACTCACGTGCGTTGTTGGCTTAGAGATAGAAGAAGAGCAGTTTTTTTCCTTTTCCCACGATGAAAGGCTGAAAGGCTGAAGGCTCGAGTTGCCTCGCCTATGAACCCCCTGGTTTCCATATAAGATACGCCTTCCAAGTACTGCCAATACGATCCCTATACATTTTACCTCTGGTATATACCATATACCGGAATTTCAGGTAATTCCAGCAATACTATGACATGTACCCTGGTATAGCTCTTGAGCCGTAACCCCCACTGTATATACATCGTATGTACCGTACGTATATAGGACTTGGGATATGAGAGGGCTATCTGCCCTGAAAGAGCTACTGCTGTAGATCGTGAACTAGGGATATGATCCATCTGATGTACCGGCATCTCATCTGTCCGACGCGTTGGGGGTATACATAGTACATAGTAGTACCGGCGTATTTCGGCTGCATATTCAAGAGCAACCTCCGTCTTGTGGTGACGGGGTGACAGCTGCATCTGCCTGCGCCCTCCTTGTGAGTCGTCGGTTGCAGGTATCGTGTCCTTTGTCGTTGAAGTGAGGGTGCGTTGCACATGGCAAGGCTACTTGTCTTTCTTACGACAGAACCCCGGGTCTTCTACGAATAGGCACGACTGGCTTTCGTTCTTGTTTCTTCCCGTTTCCTGGCACGGCACTGGCCATCGTTTTCGTTGCGCGAAGGGGAGGGGAGGGGTCAGCACTTATTTCGCTTGTCAACCCCCTCGCGTCTAATTGCGTCTAATTGTACTGGTACTGGTTTTGGTACTACAGTAGTACCGTAGTACGGGTACTGCACTTGGACTTGATACAGTGGCATGCACTGCGTTTAGCGTGCATCTATTCAGTATCATCTCCTGCCCCCCTCCTCTCCCGTGCCCCGATCAACCCTTTGAGCACAGGCTTTGAACTGCATCCAGCATGCATCTAATAATTGACTGCAACCTCCTCCGCCCTTTTCCCTCCCTTCCGTATCCCGACATAGATACCATTCGCGCGCGGGTTTCCACAGAGAGAGGTGGCGGCGCGGCTTGTTTACAGCGGGGCTGGGGGGACATGACACCCCCTCTACGGAGCGGCCACTCTTTCTTACTGTTGTGGCCACCCAAAGCACGGGGCGGAGAAGAGGAGCCCATAGTTAGGTCTAGCACAGCCCTTCGCGAGACGGGGGCTGTCGATCCGGCGGGCGACTTGGTGAGAGCGCGAATATGTTGTTGAGAGTTTTCACAAATTGTGTACGTCATACAGCGGTTTTTGTAAGTGGCACCTTAGTGTTCTCGAAGGATTTATGATGTACCTGATACTCGTACTGGTATGTACCCGTGGTATTTATTTGTAAGGTTTTCCCGAAATGTTTGTTGCTTTTTGGGTCAGGGAAATGGGGACCCTTCGCGAGACGGAGGGTGTCGGCCGGGCGGGCTACTTGGTGAAAGTGGAGCGCGGGTAGTTTTGAAGTTTTGCTCGTGCCTGTGTCGCCTGTTTTCTCTTGTCAGGAGCAACTTGGTGTGTTTGAAGGATTTCCGAAATTACGAAATGTTTTGTAGGTTTTCACAAGCTTTGTGCGGCTTTTTTGTATGGGAAATGGGTCTTAGCACTTCGCGAGACGGCGGGTATCGGCCGGGCGGGCGACTTGGCGAGGAAGGAGGAGCGCAATTTTGTTGTGGCTTTTCACGAGTAAAGGTGTGGCATTTTTGGTCAGGGAAAGGGGTCTAGCGCGGGCCTTCGCGAGACGGAGAGTGTCGACCGGGCGGGCGACTCAGTAAGCGCGAAGGCATGTTTGGGGTTTCACAGGTGATGCGTGGCATGTTTTGCTAGGGAACTCGTAAGTCTAGCGGGGTATTCCTAGAGCCTCGATATGTAGTCTAGTGCAGTGGGGCATAAAGAGGAGCCTAAGCCGGTTGGGACTCCGTCTCTCCCGAATTTCCATCGGACATTATCTGAACTTTCTACCAACATTTCCCAACTTTGTTCTGTATTCGTTCATCATTTTGTTCGCAACGTTTGCTCGATTTCTCCTCAAAACTTCCCTCCAACTTTCCCCGATTACTTCCTCCTTGAATTTTCGTCGAATTTTGTTTCGCCAGCTGGAGAACGAGCTCCGGGCACACCTGGCCATGAAAGCCTCTCTCTCTCTGGGATGACATATCTCTACGTGGCGCTGGAGCGAGGAATGGAGTGAAGAACAGCACGAAGACCGGCACGGGGAACGGTGCGAGCAACGGCGCCAAGAACGGTTGAAGGAACAGTGCGAGCAATGCCACGAGGAATGGAGCAGTGACTGTTCCTCGGGAAAAGGGTTCGCGCGTGAGATCCCCCCCGAAGAACTGTCTTGGTACCCAGACGAGCCGGAGTGGACGTGGAAGGAAATGTCGTGGATTCAAAGGCACCTCGTGGATGTTTACGCTGTTTACGGGGCTTTGGTCATGGGGGTCGGTCTGCTCATGAAGCTCACGTGGAACCTTGTCTGGTGAGCTGGGTGAATTAATTCGGTGCGGGATTCCTTTATAGTATCATAGCAGTGCTAGCTTTTTCAGGGCCTTCCTCGGGAAAATTCCCGAAGATTTCGGGAATCGAGTAAATCAACCGTAACAGAGTTACGAATGAGGAATAAACAATGGCTAAAGCACCTTAAGAGAGACAAACCACGGCGAATCGAATGACGGTGTTTTTTTTTTTTTTACCCAGTAGGAACCGCGTATGGTCCATGGTATTTTACCACGGGAATGGCATGCCAATTCCCGTGGTAAATTACCATGGACCATACCGCGGTTCCTACTTCGTAAAAAAAAAAAAAAAACACCGTCATTTGATTCGCCGTGGTTTTGTCTTTCTTGGGTGCTTTTCATTGTTTATTCCTTGGTTAGTTTGATATGGTTGATTTACCTCGATTCCCGAAACGTTCGGGAATTTTCCCGAGGAAGGCCCTGAGATTTTG
>MEHQ01002675.1:2824-21235 GCA_008828725.1 Saccharina japonica | reverse complement strand
GATGTGCATCAATATTTGAAAAATAGCAGCAACACCAACAACAACAAAAATTTCAGCTATAATATTATAGCTGTGAGACCGAAAAATTCCTCGAAATTATTTTTTGCACTGCTATGATACGGAGTGTGTATCATACAAGCAGTACTCGTAGTGGTTGTTTTTTACAAAATCTGACAGTTTTCGTTTAAAACGCGCTCAGAACTCTCGCTACCTATCTATGTATACATATATGAATACGAATATGTCATAGTAGTAGCAACCAAAGGTTGCTACACACAGTTGCTGTAATTGCGTTACATATGTATGTGTATATACATGTATATATGTATATACTTCGTATATGTATACTCCCCGAAAGTGTTGCGGTATTGAAGATATAGCAGTGGGTTTCGGAAGAGGTCCAGCCCGGAGCCCCTGTGATATTCTCGGGTTCGAGCTGTTTGTTGTTGTAAGTACGACTTACTACTACTGCTACTACCGTATGCACATGATGAAAAAATAATGTTACTGTGACAACAACAGTATAAGACGTAAGGCTGTATACTTAGTTTCAGCAACGCGCAGGAAACAATTTGCGTGTATACTGTCAGCTGTACGGTACATTTATTTATTTATAAAAAAATAAAAAATAAAACACCAACACACATCGAACGGGTGTAAGATCGCCGAGGATATATATGTATGTACTGAAGCTCCACGTGTCTTGTCGACTACTGTCCCTGGTATGTGCTACCCTGTATGTGCACATACATGTGCACCGCTTTGAAGCTCCACGTGTCGATATCTCATCATACATAGCCAGGGCCTATGGTCATGCGACTACGGCCGGGCACGACATGAGTTCACCCCCCCTCCGGTCCAATAGACTTCGCGAAAACGCTGAAACTACGATTTATCACCTGGACCTACTGCCAGGAAGAAGAAGGGGAGGTGTACCAGTAACCGGAAGGAGGTATAATACCAGTAGTAACCGGAAAGAGGTACACCAGTAACCGGAAAGAGGTACGCCAGTAGTAACCGGAAGGAGGTATGCCAGTAACCGGAAGGAGGTACACCAGTATCCGGAAGGAGGTATACTCGTACCAGTAACCGGAAGGAGGTATACCAGTAACCGGAAAAAATGTACGCCAGTAGTAACCGGAAGGAGGTATACCAGTAACCGGAAGGAGGTACACCAGTATCCGGAAGGAGGTATACTCGTACCAGTAACCGGAAGGAGGTATACCAGTAACCGGAAAAAATGTACGCCAGTAGTAACCGGAAGGAGGTATACCAGTAACCGGAAGGAGGTATACCAGTAACCGGAAAGAGGTATACCAGTAACCGGAAGGAGGTGCACCAGTAACCGGAAGGAGGTATACCAGCAACCGGAAGGAGGTATACTCGTACCAGTAACCGGAAAGAGGTACACCAGTAACCGGAAGGAGGTGTACCAGTAACCGGAAAGAGGTATACCAGTAACCAGAAGGAGGTGTACCAGCAACCGGAAGGAGGTATACCAGTAACCTGAACGAGAGAAAGAAGTAGAGCACAGATAGATGTGACCTTCTTGTGGAAAAGCACCGGAGAGAGAGAAAGTGAAATGTATACAAGGAGGGACGCGATGTGTTACAGGAGGAGATATGAGGAAAATACGTACCTTGGTAATAGACGAATAATGTGGCATAGAGAAGTTTCGCACACTACAGTAGATATTCATAGATTCATAGTAGCGAGAAAACGATCGCTATCCTACGAGGTAAATGGTGGCCACACGCGGTGAAACAGGAAGGGGATACGATTGCGTAGCAAAAAAGCAGGGCCTTCCTCGGGAAAAATCCCGAAGATTTCGGGAATTGAGTAAATCAACCATATCATCCCAACCAATGCCGAATAACCAATCTTAAAAACACCACAAGAAAGACCAAACCACGGCGAATCGCATGATGACGTTTTTTTGTTTTTCGTTACGATGTAGGAGCCGCGGTATGGCCACGGGAAATTTTACCACGGGAGTTTGCTTTTGAATTCCCGTGGTAAAATTCCCAGTGGCCATACCGCGGTTCCTACTTCGTAAAAATAAATGAAAACGCCGTCATTCGATTCGCCGTGGTTTGGTATTTCTTGTGGTTATTTTTTCCATTGTTCATTCCTCCTTGTTTGGTTTGATATGGTTGATTTACCTCGATTCCCGAAACGTTCGGGAATTTTCCCGAGGAAGGCCCTGCAAAAAAGTTTGCCGTATGCCATATTATACGGAAACAGCGCAATGAGCGCCCCAACTGTTGGAGGTGTCTCTATTAGGAGTACATGGAACGGTGCTCCGTCTCGAAAGGGATGCGTGGTCAATGGTCAAATAAATGACTAAGGCAAGCAACACATACATGATGAGTACGTCCTCCATGAAAATGAAGTACTCCCCCCCCGCCCCGGCATATTTGTAGGGATGCGAGGGTCTATGGTCATACGACTACGGCCATGCATGAAAATTAAGTACACCCCCACCCTCCTCCCCCGCCACCCCCCCCTGCCAGGATCGTTCTGCGTCCCGTTCTTCTTTTACCGGTACGGGCCAGGCAACAATACCGGCACTATATACGAAGTATACAGCGGGAAACCGGCACTATTCCCGCCTCACACTGCCGCACTTGGTTAATACCATCCACATGTCATGTATGTGCCAAGCGAATTCACAGGTACTACTTATACTCGTATGGTATACAGTCTATTACGGAGGACCATGGTAAACAGGACCAAATAAATGTTGTTAGTGAAAATAGATTTACCCCTTTTATTATTATCTTTGCCATCCGACAATGTGCAGCATGATCTTCAGCGTTGATCACTCATAAAACTCCCAAAAGCAGAAGACCACGGAAACCAAGGAAACCTATGCGTACAGTCTAACACCCTTCTATGTCTGCTTCCCGCCAAGATTTATCCACAATACTCCATTGTTGTCCTTGCTCCCTCCTTCTTCCCAATATGCCCTCTTTACGTTCAATACTTAAGTCCTAAGCCGCATCTAAGCTCCATCCCCACGCCATCGACCCCTTTTATTAATAGAACTGCAGTAGTCCCGTTATGGGGACAAACCACTCTAATTCTAAGTAGTCTGTCCCCAAAACAGGACTGCAGTTAGTTCTAAAAGGGTAACAAAAAAAGGTGTACGTAGATTTTTGTCTTTACCGTATAGTTACTATGTATTTATTATATATATAAGATGGTCACCCGTAGGGGAGAGACAGGACGGGCGAAGAAAAAAAATGGGATGGGAAAAAAAAGGAGAAAAAGTAGCGGGCAGCCGGCGCTACTTAATAACCGGCACTATAGAGAGACCACTACTATTGAAATACCACCACCACTGACTGGATGAAATGATACGTACGAGTACCACGTTTCGGTACCGCGTCAGTTTTCCGAGTCGTCCTTTTTTTTCCCGCCGCCCTCTACTCTTTTTCCCTCTGCTTGGGGCCTCTCCCTGTCTGTATCGTGTCCCATCGTGTGTCAAAAGTCAAAATTAATGAATCCACGCTACAGTACCTGTAGTACAATAGCTCAACCAAGTCGTTATTAATGAATGAAGTACTGAACGAATCAATCGTTTTTTGGTGTATAGACGCAGGGGAGGATAATTATTTGGATGAGATTGTTGGTACTGGACGAATTGTGTCAGCTTTTTCATTCTGAATGAAATCATGCCCTGCACATTTGTCGGAAGGCAAATAATGTAATGTAATACCTGGTAATCGTTTTTTGGCCACCATCGCGATCGCTGTGTGCCCTCTCGCCAAAGGGCACGGTGATATTGTGCCGTCGTGTTGTCTGTGTGACTCCCCTGCACTTCGCATATACTTCGAAGTATATATATATATATATATATATATATTAGACCCTATATATTATATATATATTACATAAATATGATATATGCCACGTGTTTTGAGAGAATTGCCGTCGAAAACACGGGGCGGTATACATGCATGTGTATTTTCCTGCCACCAAAAAGGCACTGAGCAGCAGCAACCTACTCTACCTACTGTAATCAAGATAATAAGATAGCACACACACTTTAGTAAGGCATTTTTTGTCCGTTGGGCTACTGATAAAAGTACGTTAACCAATAACCTACTACCCAATCCAAGACGGGGGGAGACACCGAGTATCCCCTTGCAGCTTTTACTATTAACCCTTTTAAAACTGCACTGTCTAGAAATGAATATTTCAGTCTAATTCCAAGTACTTTGTCCCCACATCGGAACTGCAGTCCTAAATGGGTTAAGCATCCTTGGTGTTGCTCACTTTCGGTAGAATCAAGCGTAGAAGAGAAGCAGCTTTTACGAATCCCCGAGCTAGATGACATCTGTCTCGATGGGCTTCAAGTATTATAGCCCTCAGATATTATAAATACCCCGAATACGAATGCCATCCAAGTTATACGAAAACGGACCAACTACATTTTGCAGAGGTAATTACCGGCCTTCCTAGTCCATACCATCGCACTAGCCCACCCGACATGCTCCGTCCCGGCATTGTAGGGATGCGAGGGTCTACGGTCATACGACTATGGCCATGCATGAACATGAAGTACACCCCCCCCGGAACGGACCGGATATATACGGGTCGACCCGTGTGAACAACACGCGGTTCCTATTTATGGGGTTTCAGAAGCGTTTTCACGACGCCCTTTATTAAGGCAGTATTAGTCCGTTGGGCTACTGGGTACAAAAAATGTTAACCTTTTACCTACTACCCAATCCAAGCCTTACTATTTACCTGGGTATAACACACTAGACTATACTGCTGTGGGACGAATTTCGGAGCCCGTTTTTTCTTCGAATCGGGGTGGGCATGGGGCGATCGATGCCTCTGGGAAGAAGTCGTCGAGATATTTTGTTTCCATATATATATATATATATATATATACAAAACAGGACACCCTACAGTAATAAGAAACAGGACACCCTACAGTAATAAGAAACAGGACACCCTACATTAATAAGAAACAGGAACTCTGGTCCAGGCTGGGGGTTTCTCATTATTTGAGAGAGGGTGCTTTGCTTTCTGTACGAATTTCAAGATAACGGCTCTCGAATTTCTTGTTTTCCTCCAAATCTCAGCCTGCCTTTCTTTCTCCTTACTCGTAGCCTGTTTTTCTTATTCGTTAGGTGTCCTTTACTACTGCTACTGTAGACTGTAGACGTGACGCATGCTACGATAGAGGTGCAACCATGTTTTTTTTTTTTTTCTGAGCTCCTCACGTAAGGAGCTCGTTATAAGGCTTAGTTCGGGTAGGCGATCGGTCAACCTTTTATCGGTATAGCCCAACGGCCTAATGCCTTAACATATGGCGTCGACGGCAGGACATGGGTTGTAGTGGTCGTGAGTTTGAATCTCACCTCCACCATGAAAACGCTTTTCAAAGAAAAGTGAATTTCCTCATGTCAAGAACCTGAAAAAATACTTTCTCCGGGTCCCCATAACATTGGAACCGCGAGGCCAATTGGTTTTTGCTTTGACACGGCGACCCGTATATCCGGTCTGTCCTGAATATCCCGCCGGCCCAGGGGGGGAGAGTGTTATAAGGCTTAGTTCGGGTAGGTGATCGGTTAACCTTTTACCAGTATAGCCCAACGGCCTAATGCCTAAACAAGCTTCATACCTCACCGAAAAAACGCTTCTGGAGCACAATAAAAAGTGCTGCCGGCTGAGAAATCTCATGACCGAAGTATACTCTGAAACATTGTTCGTCACAAAAAATGAAAAAATCCGACGAAGTTGGGTTAAGGAGCCCGATCGTTCAGGAAACGATTCAGCCAAAAAAAGGTATACCTACCTCTACCGTAGCATGCGTCACGTGCTTGTTGCCTCAAGATAGATAGACACGAGGGTGGTCACTGCTTGATCATAGTTCAGGAGGATCTCTATACCGCTCCCAAAACAATTGATTTTGGAGGAAAATAAAAGTGCTACGTATACGTACCCGTTTTTTTTTTTCTTTTTAAATCATCCCATTTATTATCTTCGCCCTTTCTTTCTCTCTCCTCTCTACGTTGTCGTAACTCAGATCCGGGGTCACAAAAGTAGGCTCCTCATGCCTCCTCTCTCCCCCATTACGTACGGTTCTTGCCTTGCATTTTTTTTGTCGCGAGAAGACTTCAGCCTTTTCTTCCCTCGTCGACTCCCTCGCATCGATACATACACCGGATGGACAGTCCGATGGCCTTAAGTAAGGGCCCGTTTTAACGAAGAAAACAAATATTCAATTTGGAAAAAAAAAAATCAAATCAAATCCGCTTTTCATTTGGTCAGAACCCGCACCGCCACCCAAGATTATACTCCAAGATCCTAACATTTGGTGCTGGTGCGTGTGTTGACCAATGAAAAGCGTATCTGATTTTTTTTTTTTTTTCCAAATTGGATTTATTTTGTACTCGTTAATATGGGCCCTAAGTATACCATGACGAAATTCTGCAAACAAACGCAAGAATTAACAAATTCGACGATGGTGGGTTTAAGTGTAAGTCCGATCTATGCTCGTAGATCATCTAGATACACGTGGGACGTGCCGTTAATGAGGGCTGCCCATGTCCGAGCAGGAGGAGGGGGAGGTGGGCGGCGGTGAGTGGTGCCCCTGCAGTTCACCGCCCTCCTTGAGCGGAGTGACCTCGTGGCACGGGGTCAGCCTATTACGTGACGACCGGGGGTCCACAACACGTTCGGCTCCGATCCTATACCTGAGGGTCCTGGCAGCGCCGAGACTGTCAGGCTTGTCAGCGGCCACCAATCACCACCGCCCGTCCTTACGTACGTAATCCTTACGAAACTCGTATGTGATTGGTCTTGGTATACTGCTCGTACAGCCTGTGATTTGGTCCGTCCTCAAAATATTTTTTTTCCTTACGTATAGGTGCCGTGCCACACGTGGCTTCGAGCACCATGGTGAGAGAGAGCCCTGGGGAGGGAGGAGCCCAACCTCTTCGTTCGTGCTGTGCTCCCTCCCTTTTCGCCGATGCGCTGGATCTACCCCCAACAGGCCCTCGTACCTCGACGCATGTCCCCCCGTACGAGGGAATGGGAAGCGGCGGCCGCCCACTACAGTATCGTACGCTGTTCGCCGCGTACGGCATCCGACGCCAGGACACCTTACTCCGACTCCCAAAACCGGAGGCTCTACATTGAACCTCATGCCCCAAGAGGTTTTGGCGGACCTTGACCCCAAATGGGAGGAAACGACTGACGAGGTGGACCCTCGGTGTGCAAAGCGCGTTGGAGGCAGGTGACGCGCTGCCTCCTTTTTTCCGACGGCGGCGGCGGTGGCGGCCCCACCGGAGCGAACGGACTCGGCACCGGGGGAACGACCGGTTAGCAAGGGGGGCAGCCAGCCTGAATGAAGAGAGAGGCGCCGCTCCGGGTTCCACAGAGAGCCGGGAGACCACAAGGGAGAGGGACACCCCGCTATAAAAGTATGCCTCAAGATGTCATCTATTGCAGGGGAGGATGTAGAAAACTCAAGATAGGAATCCGGAGGTCGACCATCTGAGGACAACCATCACTTGTGACCATGATCACAGAGAGTGGGTACACGCCGGCTGCATGCTGGATCGTGCGGAACGCCTCGCATGTGGGCACACAGACCCGTCCGTGGCCATACGTCGAGTGTGGCTCTGAATGACCGGAAAAAACCCGACCTCCCCATCCGGCAGAGTTAGCTGAGGGTCTACCTAGACCACGGCCGGGGGGAAGGGGGCCGGTGGACGGCAGTGGGAGGTGCCTTGCGCTTCGCGGAGCTTCTTGAGGAGGAGAGCCCCCGGCTCGGTACCGGCCGTTTATGTGACGACTGGTCATTACCACACACACGTTCGAGCACATGGTGAGGACCCATAGAAAGAGCCCAACCTCTTTTTTCGTTCTTGCTGTGCTCCCTGTTCAGCGATCATGCCCTGGGCATGCCATGCCTCGAGCCGCTTTACCTCGATTTCCCCCGCACACGAGGGAATGGCAAAGCGGCCGCCGCCGCCGCCGTCGACTACGAGTACCTAAGGCGTTTCGTCGCGTACACCATCCGTCCACGGGATATCATGCTCCGACCCCCAAACCGGAGGATCTACATATTTCGTCGAAGAGTTTCTGGCAGGCCTCCAAGCCGAATGGGAGGAACGCCTGACTAGGTGGACCCTCGGGGGGTCCGGAATACATTGGACGCAGGTGACGTGGTGCCTCCTTTTCCGACGGCGGTGGCAGAACACGCCAGGAGGGGCGGGCCAGGCGCTGGAGAGGCGAGCCGTTAATAAGGGGGCAGAGCGATCAGAGCTCAGAGCGACACTGCTGGAAAATGCCATAGAGAACCGTCAGGCCGCTGAGGGGAAACAACAGGGATGCTATATACGTCAGCGGGACAAGTGGGGACCCCCCGGGACAACATCCAGCACAGCCCCGACCAGGTTGCACACCCTCGGGGTACTTAACGTGCGGGGAAGCAGGCGATGCGCTACCTACCTCCTCTTCCGGCGGCAGCGGAGTGGACCCCCGGGGCCCAAAACGCGTTGGAGGCAGGGGGACGATTTGCCTACTTTTCCAACGGCAGCGGCGGTAGTACCCACAACGGAGGGAACGGTCCCGGCGGCGGAGAGCGGTCCGCAAACTAGAGGGCAGGTGGAGCAGGGAGGCGTCGCTGGGAGTTGCCGTGAAAAGCCGTCACGCCGAGGGGGGGGGGGTAGGGATGCCACGCTAGCGGGACAAAGTGGAGACCCCCCAGGCAGCGAGAGGAAGCAGAGGAGCTGCACGTTGCGTGTTTCATGGGTCTTCTCGTTTCTTTCTTGGCGGGGAGGCTTGAAGCAAGGCCCAGTACCGCCTCTGCAACATTTTGCGGCGGCAACGTCCCCTAGGTCGGTTAGCTGGTGGAAGCGCATCGCCCCTCGCGCGAGGGCGGCCAAGGTGGTGGAGTGGGGGCAAATGTTGGAGGTTCTTGTCCAAGGGCTGCGCTGCCTCTGCCTCCGGCGACGGGGACGAACGCCACCAAGAGGAGGAGAAGCTCTGGCGTCGGAGGGAGACTCGCGGGTAAGGGGGCATGTGGATCAGGGAAATACTGCTCTAGTAGCCATGGCAAAACCTCCAATCAGCAAGAGACAGGGATGTCACGCCGTCGGGACGCTCGGGGGTCCCTCCCGACACCGCCCGGCGCCACCCCAGCAACACCTGGGGGTACTTCCTCTGATTCTGGTAGCGCAGCCGGGGAGGGGGGGGGGGCACAAGAGGCGGACGAGGCCGACCGCGTGGGTCTGGGAGGGGGTCACGAGCGGCAAGCACCGTCGTCACGAGTGACAAACACCGTCACGAACCGGGGAGAAATCCCTCGACCCGGGGGGCAGTGAGCCACCCCCGGCTCCTGAACCGAGAGGGGGCAGCGAGCCGCCCTCGGGTCCTGGATCGAGAGGGGGCAGCGAGCTTCCCTCGGCTCCTGGATCGAGAGGGGGCGGTGGCGAAGAGAGATAACTCCCCAGGGAAGGAGGAGGTAACGAGGGGGGAGGATCAGCATCGGGGAGCGTAGGGCGACTCCGTGCATTCATTGGCACCAGCCAAGACGGCGTGATGTGCGGGGGATGCCGAGCGGCAGTTTTGCTCGGGAGCACCGAGTGGTAGGTCTGCCGTGTGGAAACCAGCACGTTATGCACGCGTGGTGTACGGTGGAAGCCATCCGAAGGGGTGGGTCACACGCACAACTCATTTGCGCTACACGTGAGTGCACAGCCCGCCATGGGAGACGATAATCACTGCAGGCAGCAGTTCAGGCTGATCCTGGACTCCGCGTTACGGTCGTAGGACTTGGAGGAAGGCCGGACAACAACTGCGGCGAACAGAGGGAAGAGTTATGCTACACCCTTGGGACCAAAACCCGTTAGGAATGGCAGGGCCACTCGATGACGTTTCTCTTGAACATCTCCAACAACGTTTCATCACCGTTGTTAAGGTGCAGCCGAGGCTAGCTACTGCCCACGCCAAGCTTCTCACCCACGTGCTTGGTCTCCTAAACCACGCCCTCGGAGCGCATCGGCCAAACAGACACTCCGAGACGCCGAGTTTCGCTCCTGAGGGCCATCAAGCTGTGGTACATCGTGCCAGCACTGCTACCAACACTCGCAGGACAGCCGCGTGAAGCGACGCGAGAGATTCGCGTCTGTAGAACGTGGTGATATCACCGTTATTCTCCCGGGGTTGATGGAGTACACCAGCCGAGCATCGACACGGCTCAGGGGCCCAACCTACGAAGCCACAGACGCGGCCAACGTACGAGAGAGCCGTCGTCAGCCTGTCGCCACTCAGGCGGGGTGTCAATGGCAGCACATGGTCTTCTCGCGGAACCGTGCACGCCCCGGCGACGAAGTGACATGGGAACGGGGGTGAAAGCTGAATTCTCGGGGGAAGACCGTGCCTCCGTCTCCGAGTGGCCAGCGGCAGCGGTGGCAGCAAGCTCCACGGAACCGGAGGAAGGGAGTGTTCCCAACTGGCGTCCGGACGAGGAATTCGATCCGCAGGTAGCCTCCGACGTCATCAACTCTCGAAATGCGCTATCAGGCGCGGGGAGTGACGGTCTACGCTATTCACACCTGCATGCAGTCGATCATCAGGACCGCCTTCGGTCGCGATAAATTTGGAGCTAGCATCGAGGCCTTTTCGAGGTGGATCTTCAATGACCCCGGTGCATTGCCGCCGGAATCCTGGCAGCTCTTCTTGCAGTCCAACCTCACTGCCTTGTTGGGAAAATGCCGCCCCGTATGTGTAGGTATGACGTGGAGACGTCTTCTCGCAGCCGGGGCTATGCGGCAGTGGCGGCCACGGCTGGAAGAGATTGATCGTGAGGCAAGGCAGTTTGGGGTAGGGGTTCGAGGGGGGGTGGAGCAGGTAGCTCTGCGCGCCCGGGTGCACCATGAGGCAAGAAACTGGCTCATCCTAACCGACTGTTCCAACGCCTGCAATACGGTGAAGCGGACGGCAGTACTTGCCGAGGCGACCACTTGCGTGCCCGCGCTCACGCCGTTCGTCACAAAATGCTACGGCGAGAGGCCCACCCCTGTGTTCTTCCAAATCGGGGGAGCTGCGAAATATCGAATGTTCCAGCGGAGTGCAGCAAGGGGATGCCATGGGCCCGGCGCTGTTCTGCATGCCACTGCTGCCAGTACTGAAGCGGGTCCGTGAGGAATTCGAACCCAGGGGCGTTGAAGCCTTTGCCTATCAGCATCGGTGTGTCAGAGATCACACCGAACACTGTGAAGAGTAGTGCCCTTTCTCCAGCACGAGCTGTGCGAAATAGGCATCGCCATAAACCCCAGCAAGACGGTCGCTTTGCCTCCAAAAGGGCATGTGCCTACGTCGGAAGAGATTGCAAATCTGGGGGGCATCAGTGTTCGCATTGCGGAAGGGAGTGGGGCAACGATGCATTCGCGGTGAACAGCGCCGTGGAGATAGTCCGAGACGGGGGAGAAGAGCAACTCGCGCGCATTCTGCCGCGTATGCCGGACAAACAGTCGGCGAGCCTCATCACCACCAGCTCAATGGTGCAGCGGACCTCCTACATTGAGTGGGTAATGGACCCGGAGCTGTCACTACCCGCGTGTCAGCGGGCAGACGATAGCGCGATGTGGTTGCTCGAGCGCCTTCTCGAGCTTCCAGGGACAACGGATGAATCGTCGTTCTTTGCGGACGGATGCCCGGCGGACCGGTTGACGCCACAGCCCCACCAGAGAGCGCAGGCGAGCCTCTCCACGCGGGCCGGGGGGTTTGGAATGTCGTCGGCTGAATCAAGGAGAATCTCGGCGTCCATCGGGAGCTTAGTAGCGACGGTGCCAGAGGTCCTTGCTGACCTCTCCGGTCCAGTGGGGGGAAAAGTCCGAAGGGAGCTGCCCAATTCGGACCTCGTTCGCCGCATATAGAGTAGCGTCAGGGACCTTCGCGACATCCATGGGGTATCGGAGGAGGCTGTGACGAACGTGGTCCCGGAAAGCTGGCGGAACAGGGCGTTCCGCACGAACGAGGAAGGAGTTTTAGGGCAGTCTGATGTGGAGGTACTGCCGGCACATGACGCCCAAACGATCAGCTCCCACAAGGCGTAGCACTGGGGAAGCAGGTGAACCGGGTACGGTACCAACGGTACGTTGCTTCTCTGGACCAGCTCCCCGAGGCAGCAGGTCCGTCGGATCCGAACGACGTGTTTGGGGGAATCGAAAACAAAGATCTTGCCAAGGCTCGGCAACGGAGCGTATCGGGACCAGGCGCTGTCGCCTGTTTGAGGGCAAGGCCTGTGAACCCGGCACGAATCATACCGGCTTCGGAGTTCGTGTCTAAAGGACGGCGCTTCCTGGGAATGGAGGAGCCCCTAGCGGCGAGGTGCCCCTGCTGCAAAGCGACGGATGTCAACACGCTCCACGCGCGCACATGCCACCGAGCAGGCGCGCAGACAAATCAGCATCAGTCGCTAGTCCACGCGCTGTCCCGCACCTTCAAGCGGTTGTCCATCCGCCATCAAGTGGAAAGCGGGGCGCCCTTCAACGCCGACAGGAACCTCCGCATGGATATAATAGTGATCGAGAGGGGAGGCCTCCGAGACGCTACGTCGTCAGAGTACCGCAACAAGGCGATACTCCTCGACATCACGCATGCAGACCCCCAAGCGAGGGTCCACATGCGGGCTGGCAGCGCTGATCGAGACGGATCAGCTGCCTCCACTTCTGAGGCGCGAAAGCGCAACCACTACACTCGCGCAGGACAGGTGTTCTTCGACGAGCGCAGCCATAAACTTGTCACCCTCGCGGTGGAAAGCTTTGGACGCCTCGGGAAGGAAGGTAGCGAGTTCATCGACCAGCTGGCGGCGAGCATCGTCGGAGGAACGGACGGGGGGTCCTTATCAAGAAAAGGGGTCTGTAAGGAGCACCTTTTCCAGGTCATATCGGTGACCACCCAGGTCGCGATCTCGCGCGGCGTACACCGATACAAGCTCGCCCTGCGAGACCGCCAGGCCGCCAGGGGGAGAAGGGAGGAGGGGCGAGGATTACTTCCCATGGCGTGCGGGTGGAATGTAGATGCGGAGTAGGACCCACGGCGAATAGATATGTAGCAGGTACAATATTTGGGTAAAGGGTGGTAGTGTGTATTCAATTGAGCAGACGCAGGTGGGAGGATAATTGGTTGGATGAGATCGGTGTGGTATTCGACGAATTGTGTCAGCTTTTTCATTCTGAATGAAAAATGCCCTGCACATCGTCGGAAGGCAAATCATATAATCATAACATAAACTGTGCAGGGTCTGTGTATGTACAGTAGTGTAGGCCCAACCCAGGAAACACCACGATCTTCTAGACCACCGTCTACAGTAGATTTTTATCTAGTAGATCCTTTATTTATCTGCCGCCTCGAAAAACAAAATGTGCAGGATCTCTGTGTAGTGCAGGTCCAACTCAGGAAACACGTGCTGGACCTTGCATGCAGACCAAATGCGGCTCCCACCCGACCATACGAGCTACCAGGTAGACAATACACCTACCAAGGAGGGTGTGGCTGGTGCTACGTACGGTATAGGAGGGGTCGCTTTCAAAGCCCATTACTTCCAGCCAAGGAGGGCCACGCGGCCGGCCGAGTGACCACCTTATTTCTTACGAGGTAGTCTTGAGAACTACAGTAGTCCCACGTCTTTGGGGACAAAGCACTTGAAGTTAGTGTGGGACACTTGTTTTCTTTCAGCTCTGAATAGGTTACAGGTAAGTCGTTCGGCTTTTCGTTTTCGCGATATATATATATATATATGCATCTCGCCATGGGATTGCTCGATATAATCTTGCTACAATAAAAAAAAAAAGATTTTTGTGTCCGATTTTGAGCGAGGTACGCGGTGGTGAAAATGGGGGGTGTGCCCCCCTCTTTTTGCCGTACGTATGTAGCACGAGTCATTTTTGGGTCTGCCCCGCATGCTCTAGATCATCTGAAAGATCTAGATCCTCCGAACGATCTAGATCATCCGAGACGCGTGCTACAATAGAGGTAGCACGTTTTGGCTAAAAATATTTTTTGAATTTTGAATGAAGGTGCTCCTTAACCCTTTTCGAACTGCAGTCCCGTTTTGGGGACAGATTACTTAGAATTAGAGTGGTTTGTCCCCATAACGGGACTGCAGTCCTAAAAGGGTCAACCCAAATTGGCCGGCATGTCGAAAAAAAAGGCAATACGTTATGAGTTTTTGTATACCTTACCAACGTATTAGCCATGGGATTGTTATTGTTCATCGGTTTGCACTTTTTTTATTTTTCATCTCAAAATCCGTTTTTTGTGCGAGATAAAAAAGAGCTCCCTTAAGTGACCAAACTCAGAATAAAATGGATGCACACCTCTTCTACCGTACGAAGCACCGTGTCGCGAACGATCTACTACGTAGATCATCATCCGAACGATCTACGTAGATCATCATCCGAACGATCTACTACGTAGATCATCCGAACGATCTACTACGTAGATCATCATCCGAACGACCTACGTAGAACATCCGAGTAAATCGTTCGGATGATCTAGATTTAACGATCTAGATCGTCTGAACGGTCTACATCATAGAGTGGGGATCGGTGATCCGCCCCAAGGTATGCCTCCTTCCCACGACGGCGGTGGTGGTGGTGGTGGTGGCGGTGGTCCTTAAACTGCCACCGATCGTTCATATGTCAGCAGCTTTCCAGCAATTATAGTAATACAGCGATCTGATATTTTTCAGCTGATATTTTTGATTTGATGACGATGATCGGCGGGTTCGTCTGGTCACAGTCGCATCGTAACTACGTTAGCTTCAAGTACATAGCGACACATGTATCGAGTAGTGCACCGTTCAACTCAGGTGCCCGTAATTCCTTGCTATACCAAATACATTTGTGCACCGTGCCGTATCAAGCGTGGCAGAGGTCCGCCAACGTATGGCACGTGACCCTAACGCGGAGGCACCGAGAAGTAGGATTTCGTTCCCATCTTCCCCACTTCTGAACGTCGAGGAACGAAGGGGATGGGGGGGCGAGGACCAAGCGAAACGTAGAGAACATGCCGACTGTGGCAGACGTTATGCGCGATCCGTTAGGCGAAAGCGAATGGTAACGGCGGTAGGTTGCGGGCTGCGGTATCTCGGAAAAGGTAGTACTGTGAGACCGCCCACATAAAAGCTCCGCGGCTGTCGCCCTTCAAGGACGAAGTGAGCGTATGCTAGTTCCGGAAGAACCGCACGAAGACACGCCCCGAAAGGCTCCACACCGACTAGACGCGTTCCCGGGGGCCTCACACTCCAATGGCTTACCTAAGCGCCATATCACTGTCGGAGGGGCTCGAAAACTCGTACACGACTTTCCCACGGGACAACCAACGGTAGCAGAACCCATATGCAGCTAGGCTAGAAGTTTGGGGACAATAAGGAAGAGAAAGAACCCGCAGAAAGGATAAGAGTCAAACGAGCGACGTCACTGAGATAAGAGAAAGGTCAACAAGTATGGGTGTGATCTCATGCCGCAGCAGAGAGGCCTCATTGATCCCAAACTATATACGATTTAACCTACGACGCAATGTTACAACAGTAATCTGACACAGAAAAGAGGCGAAGCCCGCAGGGCAGAACCCCTTTTCAGAAAAGCCTCTTTGTTGTACTGGGAGGCAGTGATTGAGTATCACTCCGTGAGCGATATCGCAGCTCTACAACAGCACGACAAAGTAGAAAGAGGCTAGGAGAAAAAACAGACCATCCCGCCCGCCCATCGTTGGTAGCGAGGTTGTACCGTCGACAACGACATCAGTTTTGTTAGTGTTTATTTTACCGGGGTACCTACTCTCTGCGACGAGGTGCCGCGTTGATTGCTAGGCAACCAACGCGGGAGTAGTAACCCTGGGTGAGCGTCTCCGGCTGATCGCAGCAGGAGGCCTCATTGATCCCAAACTATATACGATTTAACCTACGACGCAATGTTACAACAGTAATCTGACACAGAAAAGAGGCGAAGCCCGCAGGGCAGAACCCCTTTTCAGAAAAGCCTCTTTGTTGTACTGGGAGGCAGTGATTGAGTATCACTCCGTGAGCGATATCGCAGCTCTACAACAGCACGACAAAGTAGAAAGAGGCTAGGAGAAAAAACAGACCATCCCGCCCGCCCATCGTTGGTAGCGAGGTTGTACCGTCGACAACGACATCAGTTTTGTTAGTGTTTATTTTACCGGGGTACCTACTCTCTGCGACGAGGTGCCGCGTTGATTGCTAGGCAACCAACGCGGGAGTAGTAACCCTGGGTGAGCGTCTCCGGCTGATCGCAGCAGGAGGCCTCATTGATCCCAAACTATATACGATTTAACCTACGACGCAATGTTACAACAGTAATCTGACACAGAAAAGAGGCGAAGCCCGCAGGGCAGAACCCCTTTTCAGAAAAGCCTCTTTGTTGTACTGGGAGGCAGTGATTGAGTATCACTCCGTGAGCGATATCGCAGCTCTACAACAGCACGACAAAGTAGAAAGAGGCTAGGAGAAAAAACAGACCATCCCGCCCGCCCATCGTTGGTAGCGAGGTTGTACCGTCGACAACGACATCAGTTTTGTTAGTGTTTATTTTACCGGGGTACCTACTCTCTGCGACGAGGTGCCGCGTTGATTGCTAGGCAATCAACGCGGGAGTAGTAACCCTGGGTGAGCGTCTCCGGCTGATCGCAGCAGGAGGCCTCGTTGATCCCAAACTATATACGATTTAACCTACGACGCAATGTTACAACAGTATAATTTGATGATGGGAGCTGCTACTCCTTCTCTTCGAATAATAGAGTCCCGGAAACGATCGTAGAGGCACCGAGAACTACCAATAACAAGAGCTACCTGCCGCAAGTCGACCCAACCTTCAGCAAAAAAAAAGAAAGAAAAAAAAAAAGAAAGAGATAGATAGTTGTCTCGCTTATTATTGCTCAAGCTACTCTCACACCACGCGCCGAGATGATGTCTGCAACACAACACAGACGCACCACCCACGCCACGCTCTACATCACAACAAACGACGACAACACTAACGACAACACAAGTCGTGGGCTTAATAGAAAAAAATAGACCAGTTTTTACTCGTGCTTTTCTTTAATAGAAAAAATAGACCAGTTTTTACTCGTGCTTTTCTTCTCCCCCTCCCCCCCCCCCCCCCCCCCCCCCCGCACGGTCCCGCCCGGCTAATCACATGATGAGCACCGACCGCAATGCCTCGTTTTTCTTTAGTTGCCGACCAGCTTTCGCAGCAGCTAGCAGTTTCAGTAACCACAAACAACACAGAGGACCAACAATCGGCCACGTGTTTTTATTCAGCCTACTACCAAATACGCTACTACCTAACCACATTTTCCAACGTCCCACTCACCAGGCAAGGCAAGGTAGCGACTCTGCCCCAACCGAAGAATGGCGACGCACACCACACAATCGCTGGCATGCCTAATGCAAGCGCCACGAACAATGGCTCCTAAGGCCCCCCCCCCCCAAGACCAAACCACCACCCGCCAGCGGGCCCACCAGCGATCTCGCCTATTTTTTTTTGTTGTCCTGCGCCGTCTCCTCTCCGCTCTCTACAAAATCAACACGAGAAGCTCTCTAACAATTTTCGCATGTATAGTTATTTACACAGCACGAACAAAAGACACTCTCCATACCCTCCTCCACGCCGCGATATTCGTTTTCTACGGCCCGCTGATTGCCACAAAACAATAGCCAAACACAGTCCACAGGGGAAGCCATATAGGCGCCACAATACCGTACTCACTGTAGTAGCCAGTAGGAGTGCCACAATTAGCCAGTAAGACGCGCAAAATACAAGTTACCAGTAGCCGTGCCACAAATTCGACAATAGACCCACATATACGAAGTGCAGGGCCAGTATGTGCCACAATTCGCCAAATAGACGTCACAATACGAGTGCAACACCAGTAGTGTGCCACATATAGCCAATAACGCCACAATTCGAGCGTGGCGCAATAGACGCCAAAATTCGCCAATAGACGACCGACAAACAATACAGTACCAAGTAGGGTGCTAACAAAAATTCGCACAATAGACCCACAATAAGATAGCCACAAATAAAAGTAGCCAGTAGGCAACACAATCCCCATTAGCGCGCCATAAATACCAGGGGTACCGCCACCGAACTCAGTAGCCGCCACAATAGCAATAGCTTGCCACAACACAAGTAGTAGGCTGGGTCATTAGTATTGCCCACAGTACGCGATCCGGTGACAGTGTACGAAAGGACGGACGGACTTGACGGGACAATGGACCAAGAATATAGCTCACAAAATGTACGGCTTTTCGTCACCTCACGGCGAGACCTAACTGAAGCAGCAAACCAGCCCACGGGGGGGGGGAAATCCATCGCTCGATCGCTCGATCGGTCCGCTGCATCGCGAGCC
>MEHQ01000645.1:40952-51476 GCA_008828725.1 Saccharina japonica | reverse complement strand
AAGATCTGCACGATTCAGATGGTACTTTCCGGGAGTGATCTGAATGATCTCTGTGATCTGTATGGTCTGTATGATCTGTAGGACATATAGATCTAGCGCACATGTTGGTCTGGTGGGATCTGAGTGATAAGGCTCTTGCACAACATCTATCTCACCATAGCGGTAAACATAGGATCTAGATGATCTACCAGTAGATCGTGATCTATCTGTGCGATTTGTGAAGACTTTCGGACCTAGATGATCTACAGATCGTCAGCTATCTGTGCGATTTGTGAAGACTTTTGGGTCTAGATGATCTAGATCGTGACCTATCTGTGCGGTTTTTGAAGACTTTGTCGATTTTGTCGGAGGGGATGTGCGCAAGGGTGGTCGCGGTGAGATAGATCAAGAAAACGTGGTCGCGATTGCTAAGTAAGGTTTGGGATTCAGGGGGTGGGGTGTGGAGTTCCAGGGTTTTGGAGGTATTTTTAAGAGGCGTCCGGTTAACCCTACGGCTCCGCCAGAACGAGATATGAAGAATAATACGTGAAACATGAAAAAATGAAAATGAAAACTACATTAAACAGTGCCATTGAAGCGATGTGAACGTTTGTGTGAAAATGATGAGTTAGTCCAGCAGAGGTACAGGCGAGAGGGGGGAGGGAGGGGGCACTAACTATACGTACTCGTATAGCCTTGGAATTCTGAAGTTTTTTTTTTTTTAGCAACATCCTGTTTCGTTCAACGTTGACCGAAATTGATGGCCTCCTTTTCTACTTCGTTTCGTTTTTGTCCGGAGCCTTGTGCATATGAAAATGGAGAATCAAGCGGGGAAAACATTCGCCTCGAAAAAAGAAAAAAACGAGTGCCATCTCATTCGCCGCTGAGTAGAAACACATAAAAGAAGTAAATGCTTGCTTTCGCGCAGTCGAGCATCGAGGACACCACTTTTTCCAGGGCTCTTCATGGCCCGCGGGTTGGGTCAGGAACTTTCCGAAATACCACGACTCGGCTCGGCTCGGATTGGCTCGGCTCGGATCGGGTCGGGTCGGGTCGGGTCTGATCCGGAGGTTTTAAAGCTTTCATGGACCGGACCGGGTTGGGCCACCCTGACTCGATCTGGCCCGACCTGACCAGCGAGGTTTGACCCGAACGGTGAGCAGCCCTGTTTTGTTTTCGCTCGAGAACACAGAAAAACAAAAACAAAAAAGATGGCATCCAAAGAGTACAGCAGTACAATTATTTCCACACCTGTTTTGTGTGGTCTCTACTCTGTAGAACGGAAAATGAGTCTCGTGTCGATGTGTCTGAAGCCCTCTTTCTTGGGCTGCGAGTAAGAAGGCATGCCTTATTGTTACGGGTGAACATAGTAAATAGGACCAAATATTGTGAGTAAAAATAGGGAAATAAAATATATAGGTTTTTGTGTGCACCGTAGGTCCCTATTTACTACGGTCCCCAGGAACAGTTGGATTAGTTGGATTAGTTGGATTAGTTGGACGGCGAAGTAAGCCAACTAACCGACTTACTGTAGGTAGTCCTTATCAATAAAAAACACACCTCGGGCAGATCATCGATTCCCGAAAATTGATGATCTAGATCTTTCAGGGAAGACAGATCCCTGAACTGTATGATCTGTATGATCTAGCTCATGTTGCCGGATGGGAGCCGTAAAACCTGAATGTTTTTTTTATAAAACTTAAAAAAAACAGCTGTGAGATCGAGGATTTCGCCGAAACTCATCTTTGCAAGCTTGTGTGTGATACTTCGACCTGGATGGTCTACGACAGGGAACGTTTCCTGGGTTGGATCTGTACGACACAGATCCTGCACAGCACAGCATATCCATCATAACGGCAGAATAGGATCTGCAGTAGATGATCTACTGTAGATCATGATCTATCTGTAGATGATCTAGATCATGATCTATCTGTAGATGATCTAGATAATGCCCTATCTGTAGATTATCTAGATCATGACATATCTGTAGATGATCTAGACCATGATCTGTCTGTTCGCGGTGTGATAAAAACACACGAGAAGACAGGTCACAACCTCAAAACGCCCCAGTCAGACGCAACGGCGCCGAACTTCGCATATTTACCGCACGCACCATATTTTGAAACCCCGAGATAGCGACAAAAACAGCAACGCTATATAACATTGATTGGTGTTACCAGCCGTCTACGAACAGCGTGAGCGCCAAGCAGTATAGTACGTTTAGGATGGTCGTGTTGCGCTCGTGTCGTACGACTCCTTGCAATTGTAACGTAGATGACACCAACCTGTGTATCGTCCCCCAATCCTGCAGTGAGTGGCCGTTGCTAGCCGTAGTCGTCACTTTTTTCTCGTCAATTTTCCCCTTCTTTGATTTTCCAGGAGGATTGACTGCTGTGTTGCCTAACCAACGGATACCTAGTCGGTGACTTATATCATAGTCAACCATTTCGCAGCCCTACTCATCAGGCACGACTCTGCCCATTTTATTTTTTCCCGGTTTCTAGAACGGGGAAAATAGTTTGTGTGTCTGTCTGCTGTCTGAGAACCCGGTTTTATATGTAACATGTAAATCCCATCAGGCATGACTCTGCCCATTTTGTTTTCTCCGTTTTGTCGTGTCCACCGATCCCGAACGATAGCCCCACGGACCCCCGTAAGGCCACGAGCACCGATGCACCAGTACTACTACCCCTGTAGCCGGAACCCAAACGGTCGGCCTGCGCTAATTTGTCGAGCGTCACCATTGGATATAAGCCGTGAGTCTATCCAACGATGTTCCCGACCCCACACACGGGTATACACCAGGGTGGGTGCACACCACATAGAACGCGTGTGGCAGAATTCGAAAAGCTCCCACTCGGCTTCCATGCCATAGTAGTGCCCACATCTCACACCATCACACACACGCTTCTTCTATCGTTTTTCCATCTCCTCCCCTCCCCTCGCCCCGCCCATCTTCGGCCAAAGTTAACCCCCTCGAGGTCCGAAGATAGCGACCAACACAACAATGGTTGTAACTTTGACGGTGTGCTATCAGCCGTCTACGAGCAACGACGTGAGCACTGAGCAGTACTCGTAGTACCGGTATAGGGTCGTGTCGCGCCCGTGCCCTACGACTCGATGGATTGTAACTCGGACACCGATCAATGACGCATGTGATACGGTGTACGTACGTCAACCATGTTGTTTTCTCAGAGTGGTCACTTGAGGAGCCCTACGATATACATCACCCAAAAAAACTGATTTGGTTTTAATTTGGAGGGAAAATAAAATGGTACTACAACCGGTGAATAACGCCATGTCTAAGGGCCCATACTAACGAGTATGAAATAAATTCAATTTGGGAAAAATAAAATTCAAATACGCTTTTCATTGGTCAACACACGCACCAGCACCCCCCAAGATCCTAATAGTTGGTGCTGGTGCGCGTGTTGACCAATGAAAAGCGGATTTGAATAAAAAAAAATCCAAATTGAATTTTTTTCTTCTTCGTTAAAACGGGCCCTAAGTATACGATGAACAATAATTTGTCGAACACAGAAAAAAAAAGTCCGACGATTTTGGTATCATCCAGAATCGGTTTCAGTCAAAAAGTGCTACCTATATCGTAGCACGCCTCCGATGTGTATTATCGCCCAGTCACGCTGGGGGTGCTGTAATCGGCAATTTGTGTCGTCAATTTCCGCTTATGAAATCCCAAGAAGGCCAACAGAGCTCTCCTACATACAGCCAATGCGGCGAGGGGCTGCTCTCAACAAGCGCGTGTGAGCCAACTCCCACAGTCTTGATACGCCACGAAATGCGCCTCGTTGTAAGCAAGCGTTTTCCCCTCTATGAACTGGTAGCACTTGGCTCTGCCGTCTTCGCTGTCTGCGGGTGACCAGCCGCACCCGTACCACGACAAAGATGTCGGAAATACATATTTCCTACCTGGTAGACAGTATGCGATAACAATAACTTTTCATGTCAGAAGTGCTCCTACTACGAATTAAATATTAAAATGCTACTGCTACATTCTGCTGCCCCCCGTGCCCCGCGATAGGCATGGCAATGCCGAACGTATATACGATACGAGTACAGCAGTAAATAACAACACTTGAGAGGCATACACTGGTATGCACCGGGTAAGGATTTTTGGCTCGATTTTTGCAATAATTTTATACATGCTTCGTACCTGGTACATGGACAGCCGTAAGAAAGCAATTGTTTATACTAAAATTAGTGTAGTAAACACCCTGCCTAACATAATAATTCGAGCCTGATCCCAAAAATAAAATGTATTAAGTGTTGTCGCGTACTGCATCGATAACTTTCCAAGCTAAAACAGGGAGAATATAAGAAATTAGAACAAGCAGCAGATACCGTAGAACAATCTGAATAAAAAAAATTCGCACGTACCATCTCTGAAGTGGTCCTCGCAACCGACCAACTCCTACAAGTAGTCTACACTACTGCTGCATAGTCGACTACCGTCTTGTTTCAATTAAGTTACAAGCAGTAGTCGAATGCTGACGACATATTGTGATTAGGTCACAAGCAGCAGCCGAGAACTGACTGCAAACACGTTACAAGCAGCAGTCGACAGTAGGTTACAAGCGCTACGCACATACCAGATAGCTGACTACTGACAACAAGCGGAAGCCGATTAATGATTAACTGCGGGCACGAAATCCCTTAGGTACGCAGCAAGACGGTTTCGCCTACCCTAAAAAAATAACTAGCGCCGTAAGCGAACCTTTACTCAATACAGGCGAGAAACACACTCTACTATGGAGTATCCCCCCTTTTCTCTCTCCCTGTGTGCCTATCTCTCGGCCTATCTCTGTCTCTCTACCCTCACACGCACGACAGGTAGGGGGGAGGGGGTACTCATTTCTTGCTTGCCGTAGTAATTTGACAATTGACCACGCATCACCTCTTCTTGAGATTCTGAGAGGAGGGGACCCCTGAAGGGTTTATACGTACTATGCTACTTGGTCCTTAGTCAAAGCCCCTGCACCACCTTGACCCCCCACGCTCATCTTTTCCTTTTTTGCTGTATGCACGTGATGGTCAGCTCTGTCCCTGAACTCCCAAAATAAAAAGACCACCATCGCTCCAACCAATTTGGTGCGTCCTTTTTCCAAAAGCCGTTTTGTAAGAAAACCCGAATTATACGATTACATTTCTTATTTTATTTTATCCACGGGGGACCCTTCCCCCCAAACCCCGCATTCGTATAACACAAGAGTGGAGAAAGGAATTTAATTTTCCCCGTCGCCCGCCGTTCCTTTCGTCCGCCGCCTTCTAGCCCCGCTTTCCCATACATGTCAATCAACTGGGCGGTGTCTACACGTAATATCGCAATTTAATCATAATGATCATCTATCACCACTTACCTATCCTATCCACCTATCCAATCTCACACGCCACTAACCCCACTACTAAACCGTCACCACCCAACCCCAGCACCCCCACCGCCAGGAAAAGGAAAACCGGCTCACGAAGGATGGGCAACGGTAAGCCTACCTGGCATGCTACCACGGGTGTAGTGTACGCCAACCAACCAATGGCCCAAGACTTTGTTGTATTTATACGGCCGGTCTTAACGAGCCTTCTTTTTTTTGTTTCCCGGCATTTTGTGAAAATTTCAGCAAAAATCGAAGAAAATCAAAACGGAGGGAAACAACCCCGTGCTTCTACACTCCCTTTCAACCTATAACAATTAAAAAAAATCAGCAAACGCACGAATGTTTTGCTTGTTTCCGGGGGAGGGGGGCAGGGCGTGCTTATTTCGGTTTTAGCGGATTTACCGCAACTACTTGACGAAATGCCGAGAAAAAAAACGCCGTCTTTTACATCGAACCTTAAGCTACACCTGTATCCACACTTGTATCCACATGTATTCATAGCTCTATGCACACGTACCAACCAACTCACACGTATATACGTACCAGCATGCACCCGCACCTACCATCGCTCACCTCCCGTTCCATTTGCAGGGCGCACCCGAGTCGTCGCGAGGTCTCAAGCGAAAACAATTGTCCACCCTGACAATATTCTACAGCAAAAACAATTTCTCCTACCCTCGGCTGGGGGGGTTTCCCAAATATTTTCACTGAAGACAAGGCCGGCTCGTCTGCAGGGCCCGCCAAGCCGTTGAGGGCCTAGACCAATCAAGACCGAGCCCCCCACCGAAAAAATGACTACAGCAAGCAACAAAAGCTCTCCAACCCTCCCCTAGGGTTTCCAAATAGTATCGCCGAGGACACGGGGACACGGGGGACAAACCGACGCCAAAAGATCTCCTCCCCCTCCCCCAAGTAGGGTTTCCAAATTGTATCGCCGAGGACACGGGGACAAGGGTCACGGGAAAAAAACTGCGCCATGAGCTTTCCTACCCTCCGCTTGGGTTTCCAAATAATTTCGCCGAGAGCTTGGGGATACGGGGACAAATGGCGTGGGTTAAACCACCGTCCTCCTCCTGCGTCTACCACCCCACAATCGCCAAGGTCCCCCCTCTCGGTCGACCAAGTGGCTCTTGATCGGACACCGAACCGAACCAACCCACACCATGCCCAGACGCTAAACCCTCTAGAGCTAGGGGGGGGGGCAGCTGCCGCAAACCCAGAGAGGCAAAAGACATGGAGCGCTATCATAAGAGATAAAGGCGGGAGAGCTTCCGGCTCAACACACAGCGATCGTCCTTCGTGAAGAGGACACATAGCGGCGAGCAACCGATGACCTACGTACGTATTGGGGACCAATCGGCGAGCAATCGGTTACCTTATCACCCTGGGTGATATACTTAACACACTCCCTGGGACGAAATACCGAGCCGCGATTTTCTCCAAATCTACTACTGCAGGGGGGGGGGGCGGCATACACAACGAAAACGCTGCCTTTTTGTTTCCGAAAACAAACCCGGTCGAGATATATTCGATGGACGCATCGCTTGCTGGGCGTTGGCACTTTTTCCTGTTGTCGAGATAAAAATCGGTTTGAAAATTCGTCCGGAGAGAGGGAGGGGAAGGGGGGGGAGTGTTATCTTATGACCCGTGTGATATACGGTATATATATAAGTCAGATTGCGAAATTGGGAGCATCTGGCGAGCTAGCGATCGTTGAGAAATCGGCGAGAACTCGCTCCGCCTCCACTGATACGGTCTCCCCTCTTACTACGGGCGGCAGGCAGTGGAAACCCCTCCGGATGTATGCTACCTTCCTTGAGAAAGTTCTGCACCATGGTACATTTTTTCTGAGACTCCTTACTTGATGATAGGAGCTCTTCTTATGTGTGACCCTAAAACCGGCCTGCAAAGAAAAAACTGCACGTTTATATATAACCCGACGAAAGAAAAATCATCCCCCACATAGCCTAATATACCAATAGATCTTTAACGAAAACCAAAGCAGTATAAAAACCACACGATAAGGCACGCGTCTTATTGGGTACTAATAGTTAGTTCCTCAGTCTAGAAGAAGAAGCCCGATCAGTCATAAGTATTTGCCTTAGAAGGCAAAAAAAGGTGCTACAGTAGTATTAGTAGAACCCCTATATATATCGCAGAACGCGTCGACGCCTCGCCCCCAGAAACAAAAACCGCACCTACACTCTCCATCGTTACCCTAGCGCAACGCCCATGAGCCCCAGGACGAGGGCCAGCGGTCCCAAGGCCTGGTCAATGGCCGAGCTGAGCCCCTCTTTGGAGAAATCGGAACGCGCCACGCGGAGAAGGTTGTTGTACAGCGGCAGCACGAAGAGGCAGGACAGGACGACTGCCGCCACCTGGGCGATACCTGTCGTACCTGAAGGTGATTGATATGGGACGTGATGTGATGTGTGCGTGCGTGTTTATGTGCTTGCGTGTGTGCGTGCGTAAAGAGGGGTGTGTGTCCCATGAGTTGTGTGTACGTGTGTTTTTTGGCGGGTTGGCGTGAGTGTGGTTCATAATTTTGTGCGGTTTGTGTTTTGCGTGTGTGTGTGTTTCCATGATGTATAAATACGTGCGTACTGTGCTGTCTGTGTGTGTGTGCTTGTGCGTGTTCGTGTGTCTTTGTGTGTTAGCGCGTGTTGCGTGTCCGTGTGTGTACGTACGCGTATCCATGATTTTGTGTGTGTATGTATGCGTTTGTGTGTACATATTGCACATCTCGGACGCACAGATCAGCTACAGATATATCATCTACACAGATAGATTATCTACAGATAGATCATCTATAGATAGATCATCTATAATAGATCATCTACAGATATATCATGTACAGATAGATGATCTACAGATAGATCATCTAGATCCTAACCTGCCGTTATGAGACGTTGTGCAAGATCTGTACAGTACAGATCCAACCCAGGAAACATGCCCCAGATCATGCAGAGTATACGGTACGGCTCCCACCCCGGCAGCATGAGCTAGATCCTACAGATCAGTACCGTAACTTCTATCTTACCTGAAAGATCTAGATCGTGATCTGGAGAATCGACGATCTGTCCGAGATTGTGACTACAACTAAATCTTCAAAGAAAATATGAATAGACTACAGCGTATCACCCGGGGGTGATAAAATATAACACCTCCCCCCCTGGGATGCATTTCCAGGACCGATTTTCTCCACACACGACCCAAAATGGTGGCTATGGGAAGAAATCTCGTCGGGATATTTCCATATGAATAGACTACCGCGTATCACCCGGGGGTGATAAAGATAACACACCCCTCCCTGGGATGATTTTTCAGGACCGTTTTCTCCACACACGACCCAAAATGGTGGCTATGGGAAGCAATCTCGTCGAGATATTTCCATATCAATAGACTACCGCGTATCACCCAGGGGTGATAAAAGATAACGCCTTCCCCCCTGGGATTAATTTCCAGGACCCACTTTCTCCACACACGACCCAAAATGGTAGCTATGGGAAGAAATCTCGCCGAGATATTTCCGTAGACGCATCGCTCGGTTTGGAAAATTGCCGGAAGGGGTGTGTTACATTATCACCCCCGGGTGATAACAAGTACACGCACACAAGCGCGTGCGCACACGCACAGCACGCGCGCGAGGTGTAAGGAGTACCGGTACTCTCACCTACGAGGATGCCGAGGCCGGCCCAACCCACCCCCACCGTCAGCAAGGCCGTGGCCAGCCGTAAGGAAGCCGGGCGGCCCAGAAGAACCGGAAGCGTGCGCACCCCTCCCTCCTTGTCCCCCTCCACGTCTGCGATGTCCATGAGGATTTCGCGATGGGCTTGTTTGCACATGCAGTCAGGTGGCGGATGGGAGGCGGCGGGGGGGGGAGGGAAGAGAGGGATGGGGGGGGAGAGGAGGGGAGGGCTGGGGGGGGGTGGGGGGGGAGTGGGTAGGGAGGAGGGGGTGGGGGCGTTGCTTCAAATCTGTTCATACTTGCACTGCGGCCTCTGTTTATTTTCTCCATGTTTTGGCGTGCTGTATACCCTCTTCCCGTATCTCTTTACTCGGCGGGTGCGGCCAGAGTAGCAATGAAATGAGTATTAGACAGGGGTTTTTGACCCCTTTACTGACCACCAGTTACACAAGAAAATCGGTGTATTGAAGGCCAAACAAGGCTTTTGACGCGCCCAAAAAGAAAGAGCAGTCTCCTACATAGCAGCTTTGATGGTAGTACCTGTTCGAAAAACAAAACGGTTCTACAAGACGCGGGTGATCGACCCAACATAATCCGTATTATCCCTCTTCCCCCCGTCCTAAACAAAGCAAAAAAGAGGACACTCTTGCCCCCCTTTCCTAACCCCCCCCCCCCCCCCCCCCCCCCCCCCGCGTAAAGCAGGGGGTAGGGTAAACACAAACCTCGTTGAGGCGGTCGAGGTCGATGTCGAACCAGTCGTTGAGCACGCACGACCCGACGGCCACAGATGCTGCCGCCCACGCCGTCAGCAGTACCTTAGGACGAATCGATGCCGTCGAAATCGTTACGGTCGCCACCGGCATCACCCCCGCCATCAATGTCACCATCCCCATGAGCAATTACCACCACCACCATCATCACCACCAGTAGCACCACCATCAGGGGGGGGGGGGGGGGGAGAGCGAAACGACGAGGATTGACCCTTTTTTTAATCTTCGGTCAAAGCCGCGCTCGATCTCAGGGTCTGTTCTACGACATCTCCCATCCTGACGCAAGCGCTCTCGTCTGATTGCGCCGCTTTCGAGAGCCAACTCTCGAAAACCCCCGACAGAACACGCGTGGCTCCAGGACTAACCCAAAATATTTTCCCACTTGATTATGTACAGACATTGCACATGGCCCCGATACATGTGCAATACCCGGTGTGGTGGTGGGATTTGCCGCCGCCAATACACCGCATGGTGTGGAGGGGGAAAAAGGAAGGGGGGGGGTGGGGAGAAGGGACCGGGGGTAATGGTAGAAGGGTACGTAGGTTTGTCGAGGCGGGCGTGGCTACCTCAAGGCACTGGTGTACACCTAGTGGCACCCGGGGATCATGCTGTATCATACGGCTGTCGGACGCTGTTGTGATACCAGGTACCTGGTACACGGTATGCATCACGGTGAGTAGGCAAGAGGGGGGGGGGG
>MEHQ01000645.1:24818-40467 GCA_008828725.1 Saccharina japonica | reverse complement strand
GCTCCCCTCCCCTCCCCGATCACATCCTTACCGATGACGAAGAACGTGAGCACTGACGGAGTCAGGGTGGCCGCGGCGCTGGCACCGGCGGCAAGCCCACCCGCAGCAATAGCGGCGGCCACCACAGTAGACACAACGAAGTTCTTGACGACGGGTATCGGCTTGAGGAGGGGCGTGTAGGCGAAGGTCAGGGCCACGGAGGCCACTATCGTAGCCTGCAGCAGCGCCAGATGTTCATGGGTCGGGGGCGGCGGCGGCGGGGGGGGGGGGGGAAAATATGGGGTCCCCGGGGGGGAGGGGGGGGGGGGGGGTGAAGGTGGGGGCGGGGGCGGGGGGGGGGGGGCACGCAAGAGGATCGAGGTGGGGGGACGGGGGGGGGGGGGTGAAGGTGGGGGCGGGGGCGGGGGGGGGGGGGCACGCAAGAGGATCGAGGTGGGGGGACGGGGGGGGGGGGGTGAAGGTGGGGGCGGGGGCGGGGGGGGGGGGGAAAATATGGCGTCCCCGGGGGGAAGGGGGGGGGGGGAATCGATATGTATGCATGGCCGTAGTCGTATGACCATAGACCCTCGCATCCCTACAATGCCGGGACGGAGAATGTCGTGTTTTCACCGACCAGGCAGACATTGCTAGCACCTAGCGCGAAGCAAGCGCCGTGAGGTATTCGGCGAGTCGCACAAAGGGTGAGCTGCATCCTACTAAGAACCGCTTGTGAGGCGGACTTGCATATGGATGACAGCTTCAATGAGTTAATTTAATTTCCGGTGTGGCACCACTTCCAGAGACAGCAATGGGAGTACTATGTAACTGGGGGGGGGGTATATCACATGACGCACATGTTTTTTTCCTGGGTATACGCAAAACCAGATGAGGGAAAAACGTTAGCTTCATCCCCTTGTACTAACCGCAGTGTACACAGCAGTAGCGGGGTCTGTATAAGGCAGCACGAATAAGGCGGCCGCCCGATATAATGCGGTCAAAATCGGCCGACATGACCGGAAAATTGCACTCACATGATGGAATGAATAAGGCGGCCACCCGATATAAGGCGGTCAAAATCTCGGTGCATTATACACACCGCCTTACATAGGCCCCCCACTACCGTACACATACGCCGGACCCTACAGCCTAGACTCATGCTACGATAGAGGTGCACCATTTTTGCCTCTGAGGGTGGCGGCTTAAGGATCTCTATACCTCACCCAAATAAATCATTTCGGAGGGAAATAACAGTGCTATATACGTACCCGACGAGCAATCAATCCCAAGCAAATATGTCAGGAGACGGTCAGTCAAGGGAAAACTGGCATCGGTCAAGGGTGTGGATCCGAGTGTTTCACACTAAAACCTAGTAGTTTGGCGTCAGTCAAGGATAAAAAAAAGACAAATTGCCGTCAGTCAAGGGCTGAAAGTGCCGTCTCCTGTGACATCTTTGATCCCAAGGCCTGAGGTTTATTATGAAAACAAAATTGCAACACAAAAAAACGAAATTCTGACGATTTTGGGTTAACCCATTCATAACTAAAAAAAGTTATCCAACACTAATTCCAAGTAGTTTTGTCCCCAAATACGTGGGACCAGTTCTTAAGGGGTTAAGGAGCCCCGTCATTCAATTCAGAAAACGTAAACTGTCTGTAAAACGGGAGTGCGGGTCTAAACGGGAAAATGGGTTTGCTGGTGAAGGGGAGGGGGGAGCGGGGGGGGAGGAGGGGGACGGGGGACGGGTTTTTAGGCGAAGGTTAGGGTCACTGCGGTCATGATCATCGTCTCTGCCGTCAGACAAATATACGGGGTATAGATATGTACGAAGTATATATACCTACTGTACATACGCATGATAGTTATATATTTGAAGGCATGCTTTTCAGGTGTTAAGGCAACGATATATTTCAAAACAGGTTTTTTGGCGTTGAAGGGGGAGGGGGGGGGGGTGGTCGGTGGGAGGATAGACACGAAAGCTGCAAGAAAAAAGAAGGCAGAAAACAACCATTACGTAGTTTTTGGAAGTTGTTTGGTTGAGTTTTTGAAGTCAAGCCCTTGTGACAAATTTAACAAGAAACGAGTTCCATGGTATGGCGGCAGCAAGGACCAAACCCCCTGCCGGCGAGTCAAAAGTCAGCAGAATATTCCGTCGTCTACAGCGTGCCCGCCCTGCTTTCGCCCGGGTAAAACAGGGTTGGTGGCCGGTGCAACTGCTCGAGGACTTACATGTCAACGTCAGTACGCATAGTCGTAGTCGTAGGTCACCTCCGTCATTGTTCGCGCAGGTATACATACACCAACGGTCACATCAACAACCATGATTTCAACGATCACATCAATAACAGTGATTTTTAACGGTTGTGTCGACATGAAATCGGTGCGCTCTACAGCCAATGCCTTCAACAGACAGACCAACAGCAGCAGTGCTTTCGTCGGCCACATCAACAGTCGTGATTTCAACGGCCATGATTGAAAGCAGTATTTTCAACGGCTACATCCACAGCAACAGATACGACTGTCACACCAACAGTAGCAGTGCTTTTCAACGGTCGCATCGGCACACGTCAACCACAACAGCGTTCTCATCGGTCACACCCTTGGCAAGTACTTTCAACCTGCCAATCCACAGCAATCCTTTCCACGGTCAACATGCAACAACATGTTTTCTTTCAACGGACAACATCAACAACGTGATTTCAACGGCTATATATATATAGTTGCTTCAACCGTGACAATCAGCATAAAACATCTCCACGCTTTCACCTGCAGCGCAATGGGGTGCACAGCCCAAGCGCTCGCAACGGCTCCCAGCAGAAAGCCCACTCCGATAGCCAAGGCATGCGCAGGCACCACCTCCCCCGTCACCAGTGGTCGGTGAGGCTGGCACAGAACATCGAAGAGGCGTGCATAGGGCAGGGGGTCGGGGGTTGGGGGTGTGCGTGTGGAGGGGGTGTGGGGTGGTGTGGGGTGGGGGAGGAGGGCTGGGGGGTGGGGGGAGTGGGTAGGGAGGAGGGGGTGGGGGCGTTGCTTCAATCTGTTCATACTTGCACTGCGGCTCTGTTTATTTTCTCCATGTTTTGGCGTGCTGTATACCCTCTTCCGTATCTCTTTACTCGGCGGGTGCGCCAGAGTAGCAATGAAATGGTATTAGACAGGGGTTTTTGACCCCTTTACTGACCCAGTTACACAAGAAAATCGGTGTATGAAGGCCAAACAAGGCTTTTGACGCGCCCAAAAAGAAAGAGCAGTCTCCTACATAGCAGCTTTGATGGTAGTACCTGTTCGAAAACAAAACGGTTCTACAAGACGCGGGTGATGACCCAACATAATCCGTATTATCCTCTTCCCCCGTCCTAAACAAGCAAAAAAGAGGACACTCTTTGCCCCCCTTTCCTAACCCCCCCCCCCCCCCCGCGTAAGCAGGGGGTAGGGTAAACACAAACCTCGTTGGCGGTCGGTTCGATGTCGAGACCAGTCGTTGAGCACGCACGACCCGACGGCCACAGATGCTGCCGCCCACGCCGTCAGCAGTAACCTTAGGACGAATCGAGCCGTCGAAATCGTTACGGTCGCCACCGGCATCACCCCCGCCATCATGTCACCATCCCCATGAGCAATTCCACCACACCATCATCACCACGTAGCACCACCATAGCATCACCACCGCAGTATCACCACGACCACCATCACCATCACCATCAAGACCATCCCACCCCCCCCCACCCCCACCACCCCCACCGTCACCACGATAACCACCATCACCATCATCCGTCACCATCATACACCAATAGATCAGCGCGCGAGCGGAGCAGAGGGGGGCGGGTGGAGGGAGCGGAGAGACAAGACGACCAACGGACGAGTTGAGTTGCGATCATCGATCAGCAGGTGCAAGCGCAAGCCCGGCAACCCACCTATATATGCCATGCGTCAACAATCTACAGTAGGGGTACATCTAAGACATATAATAATGTAGGCGAGGGGGGTAAGGAGCGAGAGGGGAGGGGTGACCTCATGTAATGCATGGCCGTAGTCGTATGAAGATAGACCCTCGCATCCCGTGCAATGACGGGACGGAACACAGATCGGTGGTGACCGTTTCTTTGCATCTCGTCTGACTGATTATATAGGCTAAGTGGGTTATCCTTTCTAACCAACAAGTGGGTTGATGAAAAATGTGGGATATTTAGACAGGCAGACAGACAGACAGAAAGAAAGACAGACAGACAGACAGACAAACAAACAGACAAACAGACAACATACGAACCCTCGTAACAGAGGCCCCAATAGACAATGGGGAATAAACTCCCAGGGACCCCCAAACAGACAGGCAGGCAGACAGAAAGACAAGACAGACGATATCCGAACTTCCCTCACGAGAGACCCCAATAGACAATGTGGAAACAATTCACAGGAATCCCAGTAGACACTTGAGAATTGGCGATAGAGGCCGCCCTTACTATCGATAGCCGCTTGTACACCGGTTAATTCAAGGCAGCGTGTCCTACAGTCGATGGAGATGAGCCTGGTGTGTTATGGTATCCCCGTTTCCCCCTATTGTTGTGCAGGCGTTACACTACTATTCCTGTGAAAGATAAAACATATATATATGCCTCTCGTGGTCGTCAGGGGACACTCGGGGTACATTCCCGGGTTTCCTAGGTGTATATGGGTCTTGGAGCTTAACGGATGTTGATGCTGGTTCTGGGTTTACAGCGTGACCAACCCGGCCCGTCGTAATACGCTCTCAGAAGTCATCTGGAGAAGGCACCAAGAGCATAACAATACCAACACGCGAGTAATCAAATGTAACCAGAGACATCCTGAATTTGCAAGGTAGACGTATATACGAGTACGAGAGGCGTGGGAGTGGGTTGTTGTGAAGCGCCGCATCTTCGATCAATTTTCCGATTGTCCAGATGGATTTACGTACGAGGACGTACCTACACGTACTCTTCTGATTTTAAATCTTATAAGCATCGCATGTACGGCCCTTTCAAGGTGGGCTAGTGTTATGGTATCCTCGTTTCCCCTCATGTATGTGCGTAGAGGCAGTGCTATTCTTCCTCTGAAAGAGCGATTACTTGGCCGTCTCTCCCAGAAAGTACATATAATACGTACCTGGTAGGCAAGAAGATCTGTTGTAATAACCAAAACACGTTTGAGTAGCGTAGCGTGATCGAAAGCGTAACCAGAGACAACCTGCACAACAGAGGTACGAGCCGGGCCCGTCCCAAGCTGCCTCAATACTTTACGCCGTTACCAAGCACCAAGCTCCAAGCTACGACGTAACCCGCTGTACTTCTACACTTCTACACAGCTGTTCGGGGGTACATAACCTGAGGACTTACGTATATCATATCATAGGTACTCGAACTCGTACACATTAGTCAGTACGAACGACGTACCAGGTACCAGATTCGCCCGTAAAGTTTGGGGACCACAATCCACACTATAATACAATCAAAACGTCAGGTGGCGCCAACAGCGAGATCTTCCGCAAAAGCAACGTAGATCAATGATGTCGTTTTTTGTATACGAAGCGGCAAAGGTTTGGGAGATTGATTGTCCGCGCTCAACTTTTGTACCTTGCTATCCAGCAGAGAAGAAGGGCTGTGGGAGGCAACCAGCGCCCCCGCCGCCACCAGGCCGAACGACGCTGGAATGTTGTGGGGGCGTAAGATGCTCCAGTACGCCCCAAGGTTCGGTGACTTCTCAACAACGCTATTGCTTCCATCTGCTGTGAGATCGACGCTCTTGGGGACGGGTACCGCCGGTACTGTTGAAGTGGAGGAAGTTGCTATGTCGGCCCCTGTTGCGCTCGCGGGCGGCCCGGCGCCCCCACCCCCGCGATCGATGTGCTCGTCCCCTCTGCCATTGCTGCTGTCGGCAGCAGAGAGGCGGGCGGTTTGGCGATTGCCGTGGGAAGGACGGGGCGGAGCAGCGGCGCCGAGATCGGTCGTTCGTGTTGACGTTGTTCTGTTGGGGAATTGCGGGGTCGCTGTTGGGAGCTTGACGAAGGCAAGCGAATGTGGGGAGAGGGATGCTCCCGCGCGAGAGCCGGGATAGTGCAGCAACGCGAGGGAGAGGGCGAGACGAAGGGTGTTCGCTGATGCAAGCTGGATGTTCTGCTGCAGCCGTGCCATGTCGGTGGCGGTCGGGATGGGGATACGAACGGGAATTTTGATTGCTGTTGCGTCGCGCTTGAGAGAAAACCAGGGGACAAGAATTCAAACTTTCCCACTGTTATACAGCGAATCATATTATGTTGGAACTCCTGTGATGGATCTACCATCCTTCTCTCCTTCTCTCTCACTACGAGGTTGATGAGTTCGACCTTGCCCACCGTCCACCTTACATAGCGCTCAACCAGGCCCGTGCAGAGCTCGACAGGAGGGTTACCCTCTGTCTCTCGAGGTCCGCTAGCGGCGAAAACTAACGCTAGCGCCGAACAACGGCCGAGTATTCTACCGAAGGAGAACAAAACTTTCAACGTATCAAGCGCAGCAACTTCTACGTCCTTGTGGTGCGATCAAAGGCGGTTCTTCCCCAACTAAAGCTTTGCGCAGCAGTGCAGATGACAGCCATAGAAGATACAGGGAGATGCGACGAGGACGCACCACAGCAGCAACATCAGCCACGAGAAGAGACGGGGGAGGAGGCCCGCGAGAGCTGCGATGCCGCCCTCCCAGCGTCCCCGGCGGCGCCAGCAGCGCCAGCAGCGCCGTCGATTGCGACGCGAGCCCTGTCGAATCGCGGCAACCCAGTCTTGTTTGCTACGATGCTCGACCTTCGGGCTGTGTGTCGGCTGAGCCTTGTCTCGCGCGCGACGAGGAACACGTACGGGAGGCGGGCGAGGAAGGCCTGTCTGACGGAAGGCGGAGGTGTGCCGGAGGATTGCCGTGTGGAGTTCTGGAAGTGCGCGCTGAACGTGGAGAAGGTTGGTTTCTTCTTGTGTGTGTGCGTTTTTTTCGTCGGGCATTGGCATTCCATCACGTATACTCAAACACTCACATGATCACATATTTGTGCGAGCATATTTTATCGTACCCCCAGTACGTACGTACGAACCATGTTTCTACGTAGACGAACGCTGCATTGCTCTTTGCTCTTCTTCTTGCTCTCTGTGCTGCTGCTGTCTTCTGTGGGAACAGCGATAGAGACATCCAAGGGTCTGAGCCCTCGTGGTGCCCGCTAACAAGAGATGATAGGAGGTGTATGTATTAATTCGCTAAGGCGTGGAGATGCTGCTGCTGCTGTGCATACCTGATTATTATGTGAAAGACGACAGCCATCATAACTACTGCTGTAGTTGATGCTTGTCTCTCTCTGGTCTGGTTGAAGAACTGCAGTGTATATTTTTTACGCACGTACTGCCATGCAGCTCGTACACATATACGAGTAAAGCGTGCTGCTGCTGCTGCCGCTGCTGCTGCTGCTGTGGAATATTCGTTGAGATTGTTCTGGTTCGCAAGTATTTTGAGGCATGCCCGCTGGAGAACCTGGCGAGAGGGAAAACATAATAACGTGGGTCGAAAAAGGTGACGATTATTACAGCAGCAGCAGCATCAGCCACACTTGATGGGGTTTGGAGGGGGTAAAAGGGATGTTCACTCCTACTCTCTGGTATATACGTACTAAAAAGGGCAACCGAACAGAAGGAAGGACATGCTGTACGACAGGTGCACAGCATGACAAATGCTTTGTATTGCTGGATGCTTCTTCGTACATATCATAAAAGGTTTACTATTATTATTTGTATCGAACTTGCCACTTTTTGGGCCGCTATGCCGCTATGTCGCTTGCCGGCATACTATAACCAAGTCACCCAAAGGGGTCACTGCCTGTTGTACAGCAACTGAGTTTTGCTGGTGCCCCCGGAACGTGGCACCTGACACAACACCAGGTACCGCTTTGGGCGCAAATATAAAGACCGTTGGCGTATACATAAGAAGACAAGACGCTCCTTACATTTCCGTCCAGAGTGATACTATTAATATGTACGAGTTGTTGCGATGTGCGGAAAGTTTAGGCGTAAATAGCTCCCGTTTATGATCAGTCGAGGTGCTATGCACGAGTAATGATCTGTTTCCTTTTGCAATAATGCCGTTAGGCGTCTTGTAAAACTGCCCGAGGTGCCGCGGGTATGGCCTGTCGTGTGTTTCATATCCTGGTACAATAACGGTCACTGGTATAATTCTGCTGTCAAGCTTAACCCATTCAGAATTGGAAAAAAAAAAACCACACCAATTCCAAGTCTTTTGTCCCCAAAGATGTGGGACCAGTTCTTGAGGGGTTGAGCGATTGACGACAGCTAAAGACGTACTGTAGTTTACGCTATGTTTTTTATGCCTGGTACTTCGTGTTATGCCTAATACTTTGTCTTGAGCTGTAAGTCTATCGTCCATCCTTACTCATAGCGTGCTGCCCCGTACGCCTGACCTATCTATCATACCTAGGGCTGGGCATTGGCACAGTATGTACTGGCAGTAGTAATCTACTGATGGACCCGGCCAGTATATTCGCCAGTAGGTTTTTTTTATTACGTATGACCAAGAAACACGCCATGTTATAGTTCTGAAACCCACCAAATGCGTTTCGGAAGGAGAGAGGAGAGACAGCGTACTGCTGCAATCCAGTGTACTGATTGATTTTGACAATAGTATAATCGCTACGGACCGAGTCAGCCAGTGCCCAGCCCTAATCATGCCAGTACCACCGTGATCATATTTCAATATTTTGTCCCTGCAGCGAAGCTAGAGGAGACAGATAGATATATACAACTGCTGTAGAGTATCGTACCTGGTACTTCATAATACCATCTTATCATGGAGGTGCCTGGTAAGGTTTGTCATAAAATATCATAAATCACACTGTCCTGTAAATCCTTTCGCTGCCGAAATAAGGTTTATCGTATCACATCACATTTACCTGTACTTCCTTGTACTCTACCTATATCATATCGAGGTAAGGTTTATCACAGGTATAAAATTCTGCCCTTGGCCGCTTGTAATCTATCTTATCATCGAGGTGAGGCTTCTGGTATCAGGCCATGCCTTGCACTTCCTTGTGTAAAGGAAGGCAATCCAACAGGGATGTCGATGCTGGCCGGTCGCCCCGATGGTCTAGAGGTAACCTCGAACGCTTCTGAACGTTGATGTCTGGAGTTCGAATCTCACGTGGGTCGGACTTTTGAGTTTATTCGCAAAAATAAATAAAAAACGGACTCAACTGCTGAGAGCGCCAATTAATATTAGCGTGGGTAGGCACAATTCGATGCGAGTCGACGAGGGAAGGAAAGGCTAAAGTCTTCTCGCGATAAAAATGCAAGGCAAGAACCGTAGTGGGGGAGGAGGGAGAGGAGCCTACTTTGTGACCCCGGATCTGAGTTACGACTAGGGAGGAGAGATAAAGGAAGGGCGAAGATAATAAATGGGATGGACAAAAAAAAAAAAAAAAAAAAAAGAGGCACTCTTCTTCTTGGTAAAGTTATTTGTATTGCTTATCTCATGGAGAGCTCGATTGCGCACGAGAACAGAGTGCGACAGGAGGGGCCAGTCGAGTACGAGACTGTCCCCTGAAGCATGTATCTTCATAAATATTTCCCCTATGATACGCTTATCAAATCGCATGGCATCATATGTATCATACCCTGTCCTGTGCTTCCTTGCAATTTATCATATAATCGCCGTAAGGTTTATCATAGCATATTATTTTACTGCACCGTACTTACTTCTAGTCTACGTAATATATATATGTATACCAGATATTTTCCAGGCCCTCTGTCTTGTAGTCAATCATATTCATGTGCCTTGTTTGCCTAGACGATCATACCAGTGAGACAGGTATCACATTATCTCTGCAGCAGCTATAGGAGAGACCTCTTGCACCGTGGACATGCCCGGTGGTAAATAGAGCGGTACCGGTATACCAGGCATCTTACAGCAGTAGTACCACGCAGTAGTCATGCTATCGTATCTGTGGCCATGATGAAACAGCGGCAGGATAAAGTAACGAGCGCGGTCAACACGCTAACCCATGACTCCAACAACGGTGTCTAGAAGGGTATATACTCTGGGGCATATACCCGGGTACCAAACCTGGTTATTTTGGTAATACTCGGGTATGTACCCCGGTCCCCCCCAGAGTATATACCCTATACTCTGGGGTACCCACCAAACCTGGCTGTTTTGATCATACCCGGGTATGTACTCGGGTACCCCTCAGTGTGTATCCCCTATACTCTGTGGTATATACCCGGGTACCAAACCTGGCTGTTTTGGTCATACTCGGGTATGTGCCCGGGTACCAAACCTGACTGTGTTGGCCACACTCGGCTATATACCCGGTTACTCCCCAGAGTATATCCCCTATACTCTGGAATACCCGGGTACCAAACCTCGTTGTGTTGGTCATACTCGGGTACGCCGAGTACCCGGGTACCTCCAGATACTCGGGTATGTACCGGAGTATATACCCATCATAATATATACTTCGGTATACATATATACTGTAGGGTACCCTACTACAGTTCGACTATAAGCCCACGAAAAAGAAATCACCCAGTCGTGTTAAGAACATAGGGCCCACTTTATGGAGGAAGCTACTCGTAAGAAAATTGGATTAAGAAATCGCGCTCAGCGGTGGGCGCTACACTAATTTATATATATTAGCCTATGCTCAAGGTTTTTCAAGCATAGTGTCACAATAAGGTTTTAAGCCTAGCTCATACTATTACAGTACAGGACACCTGATAAGAAACAGGCTACCAGGTATATAATAAGAAAGCCAGGCTGATTTTTAGAGGAAAATAATATTTTTTTGAGAGTCGTTATCTTGAAATTAGTCGTAGAAAACGCCCTCTCTCTAAAATAAGAAACCCAGCCTGGGCCAGCTTTCCTGTTTTTTTATTGGCGAGCCCATGCTGCTGTACGCACCCTTTCTTGTAAGTAGCAGCAAGTTGAGCTTTTTTTTTCACGGGTCACAGGTGCAGCAGCATTGTTATCCTACCTCAACCAAACCGGAACCCAGGTGCAAGCAACCTACCACGGGTACTGCTGTATGGTATACGACATCAAGTACGGTATTTTATCAACCCCCCTATATTGGGAAACTCGAAGTGGCCACACCAGGAAACACATGACTTCTTCAACGGGCGTTGTCATCCATGTGCAGGAAAGTTCCCCCTCACAACCCGCTCTTTGTAGGATGCATGCATGCCCACCTTTCATGCGACTCGCCGAACACCTCACGGGCGCTTTGGAAAGCTTGGGGCGAGCAGTATCTGCCTGATCGATGAAAACCCGACGTGCTCCGTCCCGGCATTGTAGGGGTACGAAGTTCTATGGTCATACGAACGAATACGGTCGTGCATGACATGCGGCTAATGAGCACGTACACCCCCTTAGGAAAAGCGTGCAGCGCTACACGCACCATCGTGCTGTTACACGTACCTTCGCGTGTGTCGTGTGTCGTGTATCTGCTCCCCCTGCGTTGCACCTCGGACTAGTGTTGGATATCGTATCGAAAGTCGCGAAATATCGAAATATCGGAAGAAAAAAAAATGCCGTCATGCGATGTTGTGTCACAGCCGTATACAGCAGTGGGCACCGCCCCGTGGCAAGCCCAAACGAGCGCTCTTAACTACACATTTGCTCTTATCTGTAGCGGAAAATATATAGAGTTTAGTATAGGCGGGACATGCCGATTTGACCGCTCTTAAATCCCGAATGCTCTTATCTTGGGTGCCCTTAAATCTTAAATAGGGGTACCCACTACTGTACGTATATCACGTATCACACAGATCCCACTCGGAAAACATGTGGTACATACAGCAGCATATAAGGCGGTATTATACAGTGCACCGAGATTTCGACCGCCTTATATCGGGTGGCCGCCTTATTAATTCCATCATGTGAATGCACTTGTCCGCTCACCACTGGTCGATCTTGACCGCCTTATAACGGGCGGCCGCCTTATTCCTGCTGCGTTCATACAGGCCCCCACTGCTGTACCAGGTACGCAAAGAGAGCGGTGTCGTACAGATCCCACTCCGCAAATCACGATCTAGATCGAGCAGATCACGACCAATCAAAACCTTCTTCGTGTCCTGCTGCTGCTGCTGCTGCTGCTGCTGCTGCTGCTGCTGCTGCTGCTGCTGCTGCTGCTGCTACCGCTTGTTACGCCCCCATCTACAACATGTAACAGGAAATGGCAGACAAGACCCCCGGTGCCGAGTACAAGGAGCACGGACGCTGGGGCGGGGGAGGCAGCTTGTACGAGGCGTGTCTATACGGGGATGACGCAGAGGCTCAAACTCGGATCCCAGCCCAGACCCCGGCTGAAGCTTTGGAGGAGGAGGCGACGGCTGCGGCGGTAGCGGCGGCGGAAGCGGGGGTGGGGATGGCCTCGAGGGCAAGGGCAGTGTTGCCCCGGGAGCAGGTGAGACGCGGGGTATGACAGAGTTGGCACTTTGTTTTCGGCCGAAATGTTCATATGGCTGGGCGGAACTCCTCCTCAATTTGAGGATCTACCCAATAAGGCGTGTGCGTTATAAGGCGCTTATAAGGCATTTCCTGGAGTTGGCCTCACGAGAAGAAAAAAACATCAGTTGGTTCAACGCTGTCATCCATATGCAAGACAGTGGAATATTAAATTTTCCTCAAAACTCATATTTGTAAGCTTGGTGGGATAACTCGATCGCGCGTTCTATATATGTTACGGGGTTTGTAGTTTTTTAGAGCTGTCTTCAGCTTATTACAGGTATGAAATCAACTACTGCTGTAGTTCGCAACTTACCAAGTACCAGGTATACCTTAAAAAGGCGAATGCTACGTATAGTTACGGTGTACTTTCTTTTCTCCCTGTAGGTGTTGCAGCAGGGTCAGCAGAGGTCCAGCCGGCTGAGGCCGGATGCTACAGGTTATACGAGTATATACCACGCGTCAGCAGTCGCGTGCGCAAGGACACGCGGTGGACACCCCACGCTTATTTTTGTGCTGCTGCGCGATGACCAACTATTGTTTATGGGGAAACATGTACCAGTATACTGCTGTACATATATATGGTAAGGGTTTGGGTGAGGAACAGACACGTATATATCAATGAGGACCAAGTCTATGGTTTTATAAAAATTGTTGCAAATATTGCACGTCAGCTGTGAGTCTCGACCGAGTAGGTGGTTGGTTTGCTCAGCTTTGAAAGCTGCGTGGGTTTGGTTTGCACTACTACTATTAATAGTAGTGGGGCACTATATGAGGCGGTATGTATAGTAGTGCACCGAGATTTTGACCGCCTTATATCGGGTGGCAGCCTTATTCATTCCATCATGTGAGTGCAATTGTCTGGTCAGGACAGTCGATTTTGACCGCATTATATCGGGCGGCGGCCTTATTCGTGTTGCCTTATACAGGCCCACTATTGTACTGGGCTATGATTGCTGTGCTCCCCCCACCCCCCGTAGTAAACGCCTGATAAAACCGATGTACTCATCTGTCTTCCCTGAAATATCTACATGAAGTAGGAATCGATGACCTGCCGGAGGTGTCAACTCTTTCCTTTCCTTTCTTTTTCGCGCGTGCGTCCTTCCCGCATGAAATGGATGCATCAGCCGGAAAAATTTGGCGGAGGCCAGTTTTGGGGGGAAGGTGCATCGGAAAGTCCCCTGCCGCCTTCGGGGTGGCGAGCTCTGAGCAAACAAGGGGCAGAAGGCGAAATATCTAGGTGAAAATTGGCGATCTACTGTATATGCCACTACCTAAGAGTAGTGGTCCCTCTATGATGTTGGATTAGTGCCGGTATGTTGGATTAGTGCCCGCTGTTAGTGCCTGTGGTACCGCTTGGCACAGATGGGATTCACAAGTGTGGTAGTGTAGGACCGGTCGCCCCGGTAGACTAGTGGTCAGCTTCAAAGGCTACTATGAATAGCATTGGTAGCCGAGTTGAAATCTCACCGTGGTGAGAGATTTTGACTTTATTTGAAAAACAAAAGAAAAAAATAGGAACCAATTGCTGAGAGCGCTTCGTGGCGTGGGTAGGCGGAATCCGACGCAAGCCGACGAGGGAAGACAGGGCTGAATTTTTGAATTTTTCTCGCGATAAAAATGCAAGGCAAGAGCCGTTCGTAGTGGGCGAGGAGGGAGAAGAAGAGCCTACTTTGTGACCCCGGATCTGAGTCACGACGACTAGGAAGGAGAGAGAAAGGGAGGGCGAAGATGATAAATGGGATGGAAAAAAACAAAACAACAACAACAACACAAAAACATAAGAACATGTGGTCCCTCTATAAGTAGTGCCGGTTGCCCTATATAATGCCTGTGGAATCGCTTGGCACACATGGGATTCACAAGTGTGGCAGTGTGCGGATTATCCTAGTGCCGGTTGCCGCTATATATAGTGCCGGTATTGTTGCCTGGCGCATACCGCACTATAGAGGGACTACCGGCACTATAGAGGGACTGGCATTGCATACGAGCCCCTTGAGTAAGGCATGCCTTGGCTGGGCTACACGACTGACTATCTGGTAGTCATATATAGTTAGGGCCTTTGTTGTCGGAGATTTTTTGTTTTTTTTCTTCATATTTGTGAAATAACTTCCGTATTTTTTGTGAAATAATTTCCATATTTTGTGAAATATTTTCCATAGTTTTTTGTGAAATGGTTTCCACCTCTATATACTATGTGAAATTGAACAAAGGGCCAAATATGTGAAAGATTGCAGAGGACAAACTATCAGGCCATCCGGTCTCAAGAGTCGATCTCGATTTATCGAACGCAGAGATTCCGTCAGCGAATTACCGCACGCAACTGATCTGACCGTAAAATACCTGGCCAACTAATATGCGGTCGGCACCTTATACTCAGCCAGCTCACAGCCCTACGTAGTGTGTGTGTTTTTCCGGTTGAGAGGGAAAACTGGCGAAATGAAATGGCGACTCCAGGTCGTACGGCATAAATATCGGCCACACAAAGCAGCCCAGATTACTAGGTTACTATTACCGGGGGGGCTAATGTAGTAAGAAATACCCACGATGGATCCCAAAAACAATGTATTCCCCTATTATATTCAACACACCATATTTTGGTTGTGGTTACTACCTTTTCTGTCCCGAAATATAAGCACCATGTATACATTCAAAATCAATACAAGGATGCTTATATGTCGGGACATAGTGGTATATAGGTTCCCTCGTTATTTTCTAGGTTGGGGGGATGGTGGATTTAGTGGTCCGAGCTACGTATATATACATACAATGACAGGGTATGTATATACACGACATCCGCGCACAGCAGTATGATGCTATACGCTCGTTCGCTCTGCTGCGCTATATGATATTTGTGTGTGTGTTCTTCACATTAAACCGTCCTCTCTACCCGTCGACATCCAGCACACCCAGCGTTTGTGCCGATTTTTCATCCTAGAGAGATACCAGTTCTGTGGTGCGTAGTAGCGATCATGCCATATATTTATTATACATTGGGCGCTCGATATGACCGCACTTTTTTTTGTTTTTACTGTTTGGTTGATAAACCTCGCCCCCCGAACATATGTGGTTGTAACATACCTTGCGGATGAGGTATTTAGGTCCTGGTTCGACTATTAATAGTCGCGGCCTCTCCCCTCATCTCCCCTCGCCCTCCCCCTCGCCCTCCCCTCCCCCCCCTCCCCTCCCCC